>NDGN011471398.1:0-12358 GCA_002564285.1 Tympanoctomys barrerae | reverse complement strand
AAGATGCAGACATGACATCCCATCCACAAACACTATTAGAGCAAATCTTATTCATTGAATTAACAGAATGTAGCTGTATATCTATCCTAACTATTTTGAATGTACAGATACAAAATAGTCATTCATTTGTATCTCCTTTTTTGTTTAGTTTGTCATTTAAATATTGTAGGTACATGAATTCAGCAAAATATTCCAACATAGTACAGTACTCCATAATAGTATTGGGTCATGCACAGGACTGGTGATGTCAGAAGTTGTTCACCTGAGCCCTTTACAGCCCAGCATACCAATATGGCTTCACCCCATTGTTTTTATACATTTCTGCTGGATGGCTAAGACCAAGATAAAGCAAGACCTATATAACAAGAAATGTAACTTTTCTATTTGATAAGGTCAGCCAAGTCCCCTCAGAATTTATCCTGAAACCCTGTACTACCCTAAAAGCACTAATTTTTATTTAGATATCCAAGTTGGATGGCTATGCATTGCCATTATCTTTTTTCTTTTTTTTAGGAGGGTAATGGCTCAGCTCACACTGATAGCAGGGCTAGCATGGCATTTGGTTCCTGGGATCAAACCATGGATCCCTGTGCCTGATTTGCTTAAGCAGGCGCTTTTGACAGCTGAGCTATATTACTGGCCCCTGATTTTCTAATGATTGAGAGAATAGTATTTGAATTCTGAGTATAATAATGGATTTTTCAATTGAAAAGTTCATTTTTACTTTTGAAAAAAGATTGAGCAGCAAGATCATGTTAACATCAAAAACTTATAGCATTTGTATTTTAATTATGTCTCTTTAAATATGTCTCTCTTTGTGTGTTTCTCTTTATTCTTGTAAGTTTCCAGATTTAAATTTACAGGAATATGGCAATTCCTACTTTATATTGAGGTAAAAATACACATTTCATTGGCTAAAATTTATCCAACGGTCTATGAGTGCGTATCAATTACACTTTGTAATCTAGTTGTCATGCAAACCATTTGTTTTCTCTGGTCAAGGGATAATTTGAAAGCTGATTGATATGGTGATAACATTTCTATTATGTGATTGACATATTACCTAAAAATAGTAGTACAATGAACAAAGATCATTAAAATCTTTCTAGTGTTTTAACTAAATCAGAAAAGTCATTTTACCCATTTCCTACTCTATTAATAACTACATAGGAGAAGTTCGTGGAGTCTTTTGTCTTATATTAATATATGCTATTTATATTTTCACCTTTCTGATATTTGACCTATTTTCTTTGTTTTCAAGAAAAAGACAATCCATTTTTCATTAACGGAAGTAACACCTTCCTTTCTACCCTGTCCTTTTAGATCTTGTGTGGACTTATTGGCTGATGGTGAAATTGAATTAATACAATAGCTGCTCAAAAAGAGAAGAGCACAAAAGATTTATTAATTCCACATATAAATGATAACATTCAAAGGAGAATGAATATATCTGTGAGGTTGACAGGACAAATACCTGCAGTAGGACAGCAAGCTCCAGGAATATTACTAAAAGATCTATGAAGCAGTATAGAAGCCAGTATTCCAGCAGAGTTTATTTCTTCAGGTTTGCAGCTATCCTACATTCCCATCTGTAGTGGTCAAGATTGTTTTCCAGCTTTGGCATGGGAAACAGATCCCTCCCAAGAGAAGCTTTATGGCTTGTTACATGAAATCTCCAGCCAAGTGACCCTTTATCAAGATAGAGTTTCTCTAAGCAATTTTTAGCTTGAAATAATCTGTGTACCATTTGTCATATTCTGACATGACACATTTTATCTCTCTTAGGAATATGGTCTCACTAAATGAAATATTTATGCAGAAACATGCACAGACTTGCAGGATGTTGTGTTGGGTGGAAGAAGCTAGACACAGAAAGACAAATACTGCATGGCCTCCCTTCAGTGCCGGATCTAAAAGCGTCGCTCTCAAGGCACCAGCAGTAGAATAGCGGTTGTTGGAGGCTGAGAAGGGGAAGCAAGCATGAGGAGAATTGGTCAGTGGTCACAATGTTAGGAGAAATAAATTCTAGTTTTTTATTATACAGTAGGGTGAAGATAACTAACAATGCATTTACATCACATAACAGCTTAGAAAAGAGGATTTTAAAAGTACACACCACAAAGAAATGATGAAAGTGTAAGGAGCTAGATATGCTAATTACCCTGGTTTAATTATTATCACCTGCATATATGGTTCAAAAATCATATTGTACTGCATAAATATGTACAATTGCTATGTATCCATAAAAGAATTTTTAAAACCAACACAGAAGCAGATTTTTAACTGAGATTGAGGTATTATGATTTAATTTATAAAGCTGGTAATTGTTTCTAAGGATTAAACATTCAGGTCAAAAGAATACCAATTTACCATAAAACTTTTGGCAAAAGTAATGCTGTACAGAATTAGACCTGAACTTTCTGAAGTCTAATGACAAGTAAGGTGATTATGTTACAATTATGAAGCATTGGTTTTACAATTTGTTCAATAAAAGTAAAATAATTTTACTTTATCTATAAATTTATGAATGACAGTCTTTACCACAGATATATAGAAGTAAAAAAATGATAAATTATAGAGTCTTTAGTTAAAATTTGTTTTTTATGCTCATGTAATTAAATAAAGCACATTGGTAATTGTGAATAAAACTCATGGAGTTATGGCAAGAAAAGCACAGGAAATAGCATTCTATGAAGCTAAATGTATCTCAGTTCATTTATATGAGTTTATAGTGATATTACTGGCTAAGGTTTAGCATATTTAACACACATAATTTTTTTGAGTAAAATCTCTAAGCAGATTGCTAAATGTGGTGGTGCACACCTGTAATCCCAGCAGTCAAGAGTCTGGGGCAGGAGGATCGCTGCAGGTTCAAAGCCAGCCTGGGCTACAAAGTGAATTCAAGGCCAGCCTGAACTGCATAGTAAAACCTTATCTTAAAAAGACACAACATTTTTCAAAAATAAAAATAAAAATTAAAGTCTCATAGCATGACAATAATGTTGGTAAAACAGTAGAACCAGCATTATGTTTCTACTTCTTTGTTGTTGTTGTTGTGTATTTGGTATGGGGTCTCACTAGCCAGTTTAGACTTGTAGTGACCCTCCTGTTTTCAGCTCCCCAGAGCTGGGACTACAGGCATGCCGCACCATGCCTGGACTCAGAGGCTAGCTCAGTGCACCTGCGGGTGCAGCCAGCACAACATGTGGTACCTGGTCTACCTACTCCTCAGCAGATTTTTTCATTATTCAGAAGTGTAAGGTGCTAAAGCTATCTAAATGGTGATTCTTACCCACACAGTGTCCTACATCTTAAGTTTTTATCATTGTATAAATGATTATGTTTTCTTACAATACCTCACCTATAAATTCTGATTTCCTAGGTTCAGTGTTGTCATTTAAAAGTTTATCCTGAATATCTGACTTTGAGTTCATGAATTCTCTAATGATTCATGAAATTTTCTCATGAAATTTCCATAAGTAAATATCAGATAAAGAAACTTGAGAGTATAGAAATTCTACATGTACTATAACTCCTCTCATCAATAGATGACTCTAAAAATAATATATGACCCAGTATATTTTAAATCCTGAGTGACTCAAATTTCAAAGTTCATCTTTCAACTAAATTTGTTTAAAATGTGCTTATCACTTAGATGATTCAATTCATAATGAACACCTCTTGCTAATGACATAAATCTTGAGATGCACACATTCACATTTTGCCTCTCAGAGCACCACTCTTGCTTTAGGGCTTTGAATGATTTCAGAAATGAAGCAGTGAAGCTTAATGCAGAGCCAAAATATTACTGATGTTGTGGAGAGGGGCTTTCTTGGAGGATATGACTTAACCTAACCACATGGGCTCCTTAGTTGTGGCCTTAGAATGAGATTATCTGACCCACAGTCAGAGATGCTCAGGATGGGCACTGCCACTGTCTTTGCTTACCTTCAGTCCAAGGCCAGACATCTGAGAGGAGGGAGTTGGACTTGCAAAAGAGAGGCTGAGCCCACCATGCTGAATTTGTGTCCCCCACTGTTCAGCCATCCTATGAGTTGGTCCACTCCAATAAGAAAGCAAGTGGAGAAATTTTTCTTTGCAGAAACTAGGAGTGCACCCTTAAAAGAGATCGTTTAAAACTTTCTAGGAAACCATGAGATGCTCCAGCAGCATGTCTGCAAGGCTTAGAGAAAGGTGCTTTCCTTTCTTCCTCAGTGGGTGCTTTAGTGACTTTCCCATAGCTGGGACACAGTACCCAACACCTACACCCTAAAGGAGGAGAGGTTTCTGTTGGCTCCATTTGTAGATGTTCCAGTCCATGGTCAGCTGGCTCTCCAGCATGGCAGCGGAAAAAGCTGATTCCATGGAGGCTGCAAGGAGGAAGGTAGAGAAGGAGGGATGAAAAGAGGGGAAGAGGGAGGAGGGAGGGAGAGGGAGGGGGGAGAGAGAGATATCACAAGTGACCCACCTCCTCCACACAGGTGTCACCTCTCAGCATCACACTTAGCTATAAGCCCTTCAGTGGGCCAATCCACACATAAACATCACACCATGGTGGTCCAGGCACCTCTCAGACTCCTCAATTACGAGCACACAAAGCTGTGGGTGAACATCTAGCTCTGAGCCATAACAGTATGTGACTTTAGATTAAATGGCCAGCATTCTTGAGAAGATAAATTGTAAAAACAAGACTCAAAATAAAACAAAGTTTCCAAGGATTGAGAGTAAGATTGTACATTTAAAAATATACAATCTTACCTATGATTTTAAAAATATAAAAAATTACATTAAAAAAACCCTACAGAGTGGAGGGGTGTACGCTTGGGTGATGCAATTATTTAAAACCAAGAAAAGCACTGTATAAAGGCATAAAAAGTGGTTTTACTTTTGTGTGAGCATAGAGATTTGTGACTGGATGTATATTCTAGATTGGCTGGCAGAGCTTTTTCATGTCTTACATAGCTGAGTCCTTGTCAACTCTTACATTCACCTCTTCTCTTTACGAGAGAGGGTCACTTCACAATACCCACTAAAATAAGCATCAATTTCTATCTCAGCTTTCTCTTGTCCTCATCAATGTCCAGTCTTGCTTACACGCTGCTCTAGTTTAGTGGGTCTTATCCTCTCGAATGTTTGCATAGTGAGAGCAAAGACGGCTGCTGCGTCCCTAGTGCAGTGCAGACACATCGCTGACTCAGCCAGTGACCCCGAGACTCCACAGGGCAAGGGGCTGTCAGTCCCATCCGTGCTGCTTTATTCAGGTTGTGCTCCACTTCGTGGACTTACAGCCCTGACATAGCATGCCATTTTTATCTGTCTGTTTGCCTTCCTTTTCTTATATTCTCGCGTGCCCTGCTTTCATCTGACTCCTTGTAGTCGCTGCTGCAGGTTCAGTTCAGTTACTATTTCTTCTAGAAAATGTCTCTTGACGTTTTCTTTTCCTGTTCTCCCACAAAAGCCTGCACAGTACCTGTTGGTCATGTTTGCAGAGCATTCTGAACATAGTCTAACACTGATTTTTGCCACTTCTCTTACTATGCATGGAGTTAATATTTGTTGAAAGTATCTAAAAAGGGTGATTTCTCAGGATCAACTGATTGATACAGGTGTGTAAAATTATCTCATCATTTGAAAATATTTAGGGATAAAATTAGCCTTAGCAGAAGCTATAGGTGTAATTCATGCATTTGGCTTACTATCATTTATCTGTGTTACCATGGACTGAGTTATTTATAGTTAGATGCATTAGTTCATTTTAAATGCTAGTGGATAGGACAGTTGTAGATTTTAATCTTTCCACAAGAAAGAACAATATGAAAATAAGGAAAACAATTAATAGCTCTTTAATTCTAATGGTGACTGATAGCATCTGTTAGAATACATTGTAACTGAAGCAGAGAACTGTACCTCTAGCCAACTTAAAATAAAGACGTTTATCATAAATGAAAGAAATACAAAATTGATGTGACCTCCAAGATTACCTGAGACAATTTCATGAAAAGATTAGGCACTTTACACTTGTTCCAAGTTAAGTGTGCTGGCTCCTGCAACGTGGCTCTAAACTCGGGAGTCTGGAGTTCCCCGTGTCATTGGATAAAATGCAAACTATGTCATCATTTCTTCTGGGTCTTTTGTAATAAAAAAAGGCTTTTCCAAAAGCCCCCCCACCCAGATTTCCCCTTTGACATTTTTGCATCACTGGGTGACCTGCTCGTTCCTAAGGCAGGACCCACAAGGGCCACGGGGGCAGACAACCTCTGGGCTGTGCTAATCATTGCAGAAGATATATCATGCAACCAGTGAGCAGCTAAAAGTATTATAGTGAAATACAGAGGAAATGGTAAATTATTAAAATGAATCATAATGTAGTTACAATGTTTAAAAAGGTCTGTAAGAGCTAAAGTTGGTAAGTGATTATTGGCTCCATCACAGCATTTCTTTTATTTCACAAACTATAACTCATCTACTGAAAGAAATGAAAATCACACCAGGAAAAGCATTTTGCTCCCTGGACCCTTTACACAGTTCAAAACTAAGATCAATTCACTTTGCTGCCAATTAATTTTCATGTATTTTTCTTCTAACCCTAATTTGAGAATATTTCTAGCAGTAAGGGCACAGAATAAATACAACATTGTTTTGTGCTCAGAAGGGCTTATATTTAGAATGTGGGTGAAAGATACCTTACAAATGGCATTGATTTTTTTTTTTACCTCAGTCAAACGACATGAAAGCTTAACCTAGATTCATCTCTTCTGCACATTTGTCATAAATCTCTGACATGCCAATACTCAATATGTGACTGCTTGGTGCACATTAGCAATATTGTAAAATCATACTGTATTGTGACAAGGCACTAAATTTATTTCAGAAGAGTCCATTTTAGCAGTATATGCACTATGAATAATAAAGAAGCTATTGATTCTAATGATAGATTATTACAATATTAATAACTTAGTTAAAGTAATACCTTTTTATTTGAAATTGGAGTAGACTACAGGGTTCGATCTCTAGGCCTCTTGTGCTGGCCCCACCCGCAGGGAACACTGAGACAGCAATTGAGACTGGGCATGGTGGCACACACCTGTAATCCCAGCTCTTATGAGGCTGTAAACAGGCGGATCACTACAAGTCCGATCTAGTAGTGAGACCCTAAACACCCTGTGGACACTTCCCTAAAATACAAAAAAAAAAAAAAAAGAGCCAAATTTAGGCACTGGGGAGATAGCTCAGTAGAATAAGAGCCTGCCTGGCAAGTGCAAGGTCCTGAGTTCAATCCCTGGTTCTGAGAAAAAAAAAAGTTCTTAAATTGTTCACACTAGCTTCAAACTTATGATCCTCTTGCTTCAGTCTCCCAGAGATTATGGGTGTGTATTACCCAACCTGGCCCGTTAGTACTTCATGAATCTCCTTTCTTTTACTCCAATGTACAATTTTTATTTTTGGCTATGATATTACGTATGGAAAGAGAGCAGGTTTATTTTCATTGTTGTGTGATATTTCCTTATGTGAATATATCTTATTTATGCATTATAATCTTGATGGATATTTAGGTTTTCCACGTTTGGCCTCATTATTGATTTGTGTTTTGTACCTTCTCACACCTGCCTCCAGGTCTCTGTGTATGTGTAATTGTAGACTATATACCTTCAGAAAGATAAATAATGGAGCCTGTAAGTGCCATCTTATTTGCGAAAAGAGTCATTGCAGACACATTTAAATTAAGAATCTTGAGATGAGGAGATTATCCTGGAGTATCTGGATTGACATAAATGCAATTGATCACAAGTGTCCTTGTAAAAGAGAGACGGGGTGGGGGTGCTGGTAAGGAAAAGGAGGAAGTGACAAGACCACAAAGGCAGGATCACAGCACAGGCAGCAATGAGTCAAGGAAAGCCTGAAGCTCAAATTAAGATTGTCATGGAAAGGACTCGCCTTTAGAGTCTCTGGAGGAAATACAGCCTCTGTTACCTTGTTTCAACAAGTAATGATACTAACTTCTGACTTCTGGCCCCTTGATCTGTATGAATAAATGTCTATTGTTTTGAAAAAAATTAGAGTAGAGTTGCTAAAGGAAGGCAGTGGTCCATTTTCTTTTCCCTATGTTAAAGTGATGATGGTCACTCGAACCATAATCCCAAGCCTCATATATACAGGTTTGCATGTATATCATTTTGTGTTCAGAAATGCCAAGATATAGTTGGTAATCTGTACTTTTGTCATGGATACCTACATGCTTAGTTCTCATTAATGAAAATAAGATCAAAGCTGATATATTAAAACTCAAAAATATTCTTTTTAAATACTAAGACCTACTGTCCCAATGATATTACAGTATGAAAAAAAAATTAAATGTATCAAAAATGAAGTGGAAGTGTGGTTTAAAGCTATTGTGTGTCCCTAACTTGGAGCCCTAAGTAGTTATAGCATCTTGAGCACAGGACTGCACACATGAACCTGAGTCATTTAAATGAGCTTTGGAGGTTTTTAGGGTTTAATGACTGGTTTATATTACAATTCCAAATACACTGAAGTTCCTCATGAAGGGGTCGCTCTTTTCTATGCTGTACTGTTTTAATGATTTTGCCCAACTAAATCAAAGCTTATATTAAACTCAAATATTTCAACTGTTTTCATTTTCTCTGTGCTATATCTGATGTTATCAAAATGAATGATATACATACATATTGCCATAGAGAAACAGGATTCTCCCATTTTTCTCAGTATACCAGACCCCAATTAGTGCGTGTTCCCAATTGTTTTTTCTTCTACTTTGTTGCCTGGTGTTCTCATGAGTCAGTATTTTTCCTAATGTTCAAGTTTCTAGTCTTTGTACCACACAGTAGAACAGACAGGATTACATGCTTCTGTAAGTCTGGTCCAATAAAAATTGTAGAGTTACCACCTAACTTCAGACTATATTCCCTGAAATGCCATTTTGCTGAGAAAAAAAAAATCTGTGTTTGATACATTTATAGTCTCTTAATTTGCAATGGTCCATCTTATTTAAAGTAATATTTTTATTCTTTTGTATATTCAATGAAATTATAACTAAATCAATAAATGAGTGGATATTTTGCTATGTTTTCTGCAAATACAATTGATTTAGAAATTAAATGACCTATTCTTCCTGGAATAGTAAACATGAAAACCTTAAGCCTACCAAGTATCATATTAAATAAAGGTTGCCAAAAAGTGAAATTGTCAGATGATCTTTGTGATAGTAGAAGCTATTATCTTCAATTAATCTTCATCTTCTCTGCTCCAAATAACATAAGCCTGGCAATGTCATTTATTTTGGTCATTAAATAAGAATAAAAATAAACTATATCATTTTAGTAGAAATTTAAGAATCAAAATCTAACTTTTCTTTCTTCTCCTGTGCAATATTTGTGAGTTTGAATTCTGAGAATGCATAACAATGATTCAGAGAGTAGTCAGTGCCCCATCTCTTTCTTGAATTCTTTGACTTTTTTCTCTTAACTTCTTACATATTTCTTTCTTTTTTTTCTGCTTCCAATTTAACAATTTGAAGACAACACTGTGCAATACAACAAATACTGTGAAATTCATATTATTTTGTTAGTGAAATTCTGTATTATTTGTAATATTTTTGTTTGAATACTGTTTTGTAGTCTGTTTTACAAAAAAAATCTGAAAAAACCCCGAAATGCATGGCAAATGCAAGGGCCTGTGTTCAGTCCCTGGTTCCTCACAAATAAATACGTAAATAAAATAAAAAATAAAAAATGAAATGCAAAGAAGATAGAAAATTTTGGGGTTTATTGAAATACTAATATTTATTTGTTTCATATTTTTGCGGCAATATCCAGTGCACTCTTTTCAAAGTGGGATCCCAAGAACAGTGGAATTAACTTGTCAGAAATGCAAATTCTGGAGTGTTACCTCAGATTTCCTGAAAAAGAAACTGTTTAG
The DNA here is from genome assembly GCA_002564285.1 of Tympanoctomys barrerae. Taxonomy (NCBI): domain Eukaryota; kingdom Metazoa; phylum Chordata; class Mammalia; order Rodentia; family Octodontidae; genus Tympanoctomys; species Tympanoctomys barrerae. Next base: position 2,422 of record NDGN011471398.1, on the reverse strand, counting down.
CAAGCCCGGTAAATAATTCTGAGACAAAACCTGAGAATTGTTAATCTAGTAGAAACAAATTCAAACAGCTTCCAGGTATAATGTATAAAATCTTGCAACTGCTGATAACTCCAAATCTGTTACAGTTCTCAATAACTTATGGATAATAAAGCTTTATTTCTTATAAAATGTCACTTTATTAAATAGAAAAAATAGAAAGATGAAATAAAGTTCATACTAATCTTAGCTCATGTAGAGTTTCAACAAATAAAATATATGAAGTCTGAATTCAGCAGCTCCTTAATATGCCTACACAAAATGGGATAAGGACAAAAGAATAAAGACAGCCAAATACTCCAAGTTTTATTAATTGATTATTATATTAATAATGAGCAAAAAACATGATTGCTTCCATAGGTGCAGAAAAATAACTGATCAAAAATTTAAACTTCTTGACTTCAAACTAGATGACATTGAAAGTGTTAATTTCCTCAATATGAAAATAAAAACCAATAAATCTTTAATGAAAGAAAAGTAGATATTTAAAAATAAGATGAAAAGAATATACCTAAAAATACAGCATAAAACCTATTATTTAGGGACAATATTTCCCATTCAAATGAGTAATAAAAAAGTAAGCTTTTAAGAAATACATATAAGCAGAATGCTTTGGACAACTGTACTGTGGATTTCTGCTGGTCTATGGAAAGGAGCACTTAATTCTTAATTTGTTTCTTCTCCTTTTTTCAATCCTTTGTCCTTTTTGTCTTATTAATTTATTATTTTTTTTCTTTCTAATTCCAATGTTGCATGTATATATCTGGTAACATGAACAACTAGTTGGAAGACAAAACTACAGATTACAACAAATACTGTGAAGTTCATATTATTTTTAAGTGAAATTCTGTATCACTTGTAATTTTTCTGTTTTAATACTATTTTTTACTCTCTTTAAAAATAATATATATGTATTTAAATATTTTGATTGAAATTATGAAATCATGAAAACTGTTTCCTTTCTGTTAGCAGTAGATTAAATTAGATTCCAAATTTACTGAATGCTTAAACATAAGCACATAACTAGCCATAGCAGAAGTCACAGGACATAGATGTTTAAGCAGAGCTCAAATCACATAAGTTAGAGATTATAGAGAGAAAGTCTGCTAATTTGAATATATACCATAACACATTAAAAATTTTTGCTTGAAAACTTTAATTAAATCAATATTCAAGAGATAAACTAGAACAATCATTTAATATTATAGATGATATTGAAAGTGCTAATTTCCTTAAAATGAGAATAAAAATCAATAAATCATTTAAACCTTGAAAGAGGACATGAGAAGATAGTTGACAGGTGGGGTCATATCTTTCATTATGTTCAGACATGAAAACTGTTACATCTCCTAGTAATTAAACTAAAGAATAAGATAACATAGCTTATTTTCACTTTTTAGTTCATGAAAATCATAATGTCTGATGATATCGCCTCTTATTTTGAAGACATGATTGTAGGCAGTCTTATCTGATTGGCCAATTAGTCCGAGAAGCCCTCTCCTCCCACTGCCACGTGCCTTGTGCCACTGCCCAAGTAGGCTGCCCATCTTCCTTGCTACTCCTTGCACACATCTACCAAGGCATCTCCAAACCAGAGAAAAGTCTTCTACTGACTTTCTCTCCATAGAAATGGCCCATTATATTGGTAGTATGTTTTACTAACTGAAAAATACCTCAAAATATTTTACCAATGTAAACTATCAATGTTGACTTTTAAAAAATAGGAGGTATGCTTGAAATATATGGTGAATGTTTCAAAAATTTTATGAAGGTAAATATATTGCCATGAATCCTCTTCACCACAGGTCTCTCCTCATCTTGAATATACTTATCCCATTATTCTTGGCACTTTCTGAAGCAGGTCTGGAGGTGCTCTTGCACGAGTGTCTGTGAGGTAGGACTAAAATGACAGTGAATGCTGCCACTCAGTGTTGCCCAGAGAAAATCAGGTTTGTAAAAACATTGCAAGGCAGTCAACAGATCTGAAAATGTGCAACTTGTGGGCTCTTCTCCACAAGTCTAAGGGAATGACAGCCACAATGTCCCTAATACAAAGGCATCTACACCTTCTTATTGCTTTCATGTCTTATGTGCACTTTATGGCTGCTTCACGCCCTCAATCCGGAAGTCTTCTGACTCAAGCCAGGACAGGCAGCCTGTCTCTCTGCTCAGCTTTGTAAGAGGATGGGGGTGAGGAAAGTGTCTGCTGATGTCTTGGAAGGAGACGAAGGTTTGGGGCATGCGAGGGAGACGTCAAGGACAGGGCCACACTCTGTTCTGTGTTTTAAATAAATGTTATGTGTATCAGAAGCAGCAGCAATTCCAGGAGATGTAACAATCTCATCTACTATCATCCAGAATCCAGCAGAGATAACCAAGAAGGACT
>NDGN011471393.1:0-12875 GCA_002564285.1 Tympanoctomys barrerae | reverse complement strand
CCCGGCCGCTTCCTGGGTCTGCGCTCCGGGAGGCGGCGCCGCTTCAGCCGCGACTGCGGGTCCGATCCGGCTCCGCCCCCCTCACGGCCCCGCTTTCACCATCGCTTTCAGACCGTCCCGCTGCTCCCAGCGCCTCAATACGGGACGGATGGGACAGTCCGAGCGCCGCCGCCGCTGCTCCGGCCCCTGCCAGCCCCGCTTGCCCTCTCCCCGCCGCGGATGGACTCGGATCTTCCGGGCCTAAATCCCCTTTCTGCTGTCTAAAGGAGCCGCCGCCATCGCGCTGTGACGTCACTTCCCCTAGCAACCCGACAGGGCGGGGCCGCGGCGCTAGGAGGCAGGACCTGGCGCTCCGGCCCCTTTCAAGCAGGCGCCTGCGCACCAGTTCAGTCATTGGGAGCGGAGCCCCAGCTGTTCCTAGTTTGAGACCTCCGGCCATCTGGCCCCTTCTTGTGTCCCAGTGGTCATGCGGGGGCTTCGTATCTGCCACCGCAGTGGTCGGTCAAACCTGCCGTTCCTCTCATATACCTGGGAAAGGCGCCTGGAGGCGGTGCCCTATACAAGAAGAGAGGAACGTCCCTTGCCTGCAGCTGCCGGTTCCAAGCACGAAGCTGCAGCCGTTTGCAACCTGAAGCCTTCTCACGGGACTGTGTTAAAGGCAGGGAATGCAGAGGGTGAGGCCTGGACGCTGCCTTCGTCCAAAGCATTGGCCTGAAGACCGTCTCCCTGTTATCTAGTTGCTGTTGGAGGTGTGCTTTCATCCTCGCCAAGAAAACAAGCATGAAGTTCAGTCTGTGGGCCAACTGAAAGCCGAGGAGCCTTCCGGAAACGGCCACGAGGCAGGTACCATGGAATCAAGAGGGATGCCTTTCTCAGGCCTCCCCGCCCATGCAAGGAAGAAGTAACCATTGCAGTGCAGAGCATCATTTGGACATCAAGGTTGTGTTTGGCCCTCTCACAAGGCAGTGTGAGGCTTGGGACTAGCTTCTGGGCTTGTGGCGCAGGAAGGCAGGCGAGCAAAGAGGCCTGTGAGTGCCCTGTTGGGCACTGCAGACTGGGCTCCACGTGAAGTGTTATCACCTTCTCCCCAGACACAGCCCTTGTCAGACAGCTGGCGCTCAGACTGGGGAGAGAGGCAGCAGTTCCTGAGTGCTGGACCTTACAAGAACCAAAGGGGGACTTTGCCAAACTAGTTAAAATAACCTTGTTGACAGAATTCTCTCAGAGCTTTTCTGTTAATGAACATTGCCAGGCTCCACTGCCAGACAGGAACCTGAGGAAGTGTGATACCCACTCCCTGGAAATAGCTGGGCATTGCAATCTCTTCCTTAGCAGCCACTAATCTTGGGCTGCCCAGCTCCGAGAACCTCCCTCAGGCCCAGCTTCTACTACCTGTGTTCCCTGCCTGTTCTCTTAATAGGGCAAGAAAGCCAGCCAACACAGAGACTGAAGTCCTTGCTTCTGTCTCTCCATGGCCATAGGAGGCAGCACCTTGAAGAGGCCTAGAAAGAATCAGTGCTGCTATCCCTCTCTCCCAGTACTGGGGATTCAATCCAGAAAATACTGAGCTCCTAATTGCTCGCAGGGTCTCACTAAATTGTCAAGGCTGGCCTTGAGCTTGCCACACTCTTGCCTCAGCCTCTTGAGTACCTGGGGTGCAGGACGTAGTATCACCCATCTGTAATCCCAGCACTTAGAAGCCCAAGGTAGGAGGTTGCCTGGACTACAGAGCAAAAAACAACAAAAACTGAGTAGCTGGCATTACAGAGGTGCCTACCTAGTGCTGCCTTTTTTGAGGGCCACTCACTCATCAGGGGCCTGAACTGGGATTCTCAGCCCCGTTATCCCAGCACCATGCTGCAGGCTTTTTGCCCCAGAGCCATAGCAGTCCCTTTAGTGTCCTCAGTTTTCCCTTTGTGAAGCACACTTTTGGTCCCAAGGCTTATAGAGGTTGTGCTTATGACAGGTGCTCCTCACTTCTGTCATTTGCAGTGAGGTGTGGAACCTTCTCTGCTCATTTGCCACTCTCTGCCTCTATTTTGCTCAGCAGCAGCCCAATGAAGGTATCCACCCAGGCCTTCCTAGCACAGTAATTATGCCAAGTAAAGGTCCGTGCAGGTGCCAGCAGATGTGACAGCTCTGCAGAGGACAGCCTTATGAACCTCTCAGTTCACACTGACCCCAAGTGACCCCACTCCCGCACCTGATGCATTACTGACTTTGTGAATGACTCATATGGGCAGATCCTCAGGGCAAGGCGGGTCCTGAGGCCAAGAGTACCCAAGCAAGATGGTAAGACCCAGGCACTGCCTTCAGAGCTGTCCCACCTCCAGGCATGGACCTACGGGCTTGGGCCACCCCTCCCTCAAGGCTCACCCAGAACTCCCTGGGTGTGTTCTGGGTGGGACAGGGGCAGGAGGACCCTCTAATTTTAACCCCAAAGTACACTGGAAACCAAGTATCTTAACACCACTATTGCTGGGGCTGGGCAGGGAGGCCTTCCAGGCTGTCCCTGTCTCTTCTTGGCAGGATGTAGGGATAGAGGTTGTTCATGATCATCTTACTTTTCTTGTTACTGAGACAAAATACCCAACACCCAAAGTGAAAGGGGGAAAGGTTTATTTAGCTCACAGTTTGCAGAGGTTTCAGGCCATAATCGGTGGTGGTACATGGTAGAGGAACACAGCAAAAGCAACAAGCGAGAGAGCAAGATAAGCCTCTTTCTGTCTCATATTGTATCTGGTCTACGGGGATTGAGGAGCTACCAATCCAATCAGTGAACTGATTCAGCAGTTACCCACCCTTAATCCTAGCATTGAACTACCAGTCAATCACACTAGCTTCAGCCACTTCTGAAAAAGCCCCATCTAAACTGCATGAGGCTTTGGGGGAACATCTAGACTCAAACCATGACAAGGATCCTTCTGTGCACAGACAGCTTCACTTCCAGTTCTACAGGCTCCTTCCAATCACCTGATGCTTTATGATTATAATGTCCTTAATTCAGATTCCTGCCCATGTCAGGGATCAGATCCTATTCCAGATGACAATTGGGAAAATGGACACCCAGCCTGGCCAGCATCCATGCTCGTTAGAGACGCAGACTGCAAGAGAAGCAAACTTCTGGGCACATTAGCACACACCTGTAATCATAGCATTTGAGAGGGTGAGGCAGGAGAATCTCACAAGTTCTAGCCCATCTTATACAACTCAGTGACTTCAGCAAGATCCTGTCTCGAAAAACAAAACAAAAAAGAGTTGAGGTTCTAGTTCAGTGTGAAGGCTGTAGGTTAAATTCCCAAGTACCACATACATTACACATAAAGAAGTGCAACTCAAGTGTTCTGCAGATTCACAGAGGTGTAAACCATGCTTGTAGTCGTTTTCACTTCTTATCACCCTAACACAAGAGCTGGCATTCAATAGCCAGCACCTCTCCCCGATCAGTGAAGGAAACAGTGGTCCTCTCCTCACTGGTGTGGCTGAGGCCTCAGAGCTTTGTGCTTCCTGACACACACACACACACACACACACACACACACCCATGGCCCCCTGTGGGAGCAGTACTGCTGACACTAGGGGTTCCTTGAGCTTTATGCTTGGGATCTAAAACTCCCCCTGCAGGCTTACTATCCTGATTTCTGATGGGTTTTGGGGAAATGACTGGGTCTCAAAGCCTCAGACTTCATCAAATGCATGAGTCCATCCCTGAATGGGCTGTTAGGATGTGGGGCCCAGCTGGAAGAAGTGAGTTACTGGGATCTGCCTTTGCAGTGCATATCTTGTTACTGACCCTGTCCCTGTGGAACTCCAGCTCTGCTTCCTGGCTGCCATGAGCCAAGCAGCTTTCCTCTCCCATGTCCCCTGCCATGGTGCCTACCTCACCTCAGGCTTAGAAGCAACACAGCTAGGAAACAAGCGCTGAAACCTCTAAACCATGATCCCAAATAAACCCTGCTGACTACAAGTTCTCAGATATTTTGTCCCAGCAATGGAAACCTAACACGAACGAATCATCACCATGACACACAGAACTGGCCTAGAGAAATCAAACATTTAAATGTCTAGATTTTTTCAGGGCAGCTCCAATTTCAGATATTGTGTAAGACTGGATAAAATGCAGTATATCTATCTGTACAATGGAATGTTTCAGTCTTAAGGAAAGAAATTCTGGCACAGGCCACAATACAGATGAATCTTGAGAACATTTTGCTGAGATAAGACAGTCACAGAAGGATACATCATGTGAGCTCCATTCATGGAATGGTCCCTGGAATGGCTAGATTCGCAGGCACAGGAAGCAGAATGGGAGTTGCCAGAGGCTGAGGGATGGGGATGGAGAGTGCAGAGTTTCAGCTTGATAAGATGAAAGAATTATGGTGACCGTGATGTCGATGGACACACAATATTATGCTTATCTCTAGGGGTGGGATTTTGAAGGGAGCTGTTAGTTTTGCAGTGCTTAGGGCAGAACTCAGGGGCTCACTCATGCTAAGCGAGTACTCTACCACTAAGCAACACATCTAGCCCTGGTTGCACGTTATGCATGAAAGTAGTGCCATTAAATAATATATTTAAAACAGGTAAGGTAAAAAAATGGCTGAGATGATAAACTGTGCTACCATTCATGGAAGGAGGGAAAGAGAGAATGGGTATAGAGGAAAGGGGAAGCCACGCTGACAGCTCTCCATGCCGAGACACAGACCCAGGACTGCAGTGGTGACCACTCTCTGTCCCAAGGAGACCATCTCTGTACTGTCAGCACTGCATGTATTACTTCACCATCTTATTGTTGCCTTGGCAGCCCCTTGTAGCTCTGATGAACCCAGTCTTTCTTTCTTTCTTTTTGTGGAACCAAGGATTGAACTCAGGCGCTTGCGCTTGCCAGGCAAGCACTTATTCTACTGAGCCATCTCCCCAGCCCCACCCCACCCGTCTTTCTTTGCTTACCCATGATGCCAGGAATTCACACAGTTGCCACCTGCCTGCCTTGTTTTTGTGTGTCTTCATTTCTTGAAGCCCAGAGGTGGTGGGGAACAGCAGGATGGCCAGAAAGTCGTGGCTTCAGGGAGCTGAGTGGATCTGCAGGTGAGGCAATGCCTGAGGCTCCTCCTAGTAGAACTGTTTGTCTCAGCAAAACAGCAAAGGCGATGATACCTTGGCCTTGGAGCCCAGCAGTGAGGAGCAGTGCTACCAGTAAAACCCTTTCTTCTCTGAACTGGGGAAAGTATGTTCAATAACGACTCTCTTGGCTAGGGTGTATAGCTCAGTGGGAGCATGCCCTAGGCCTTCGATTCCATCCCAAGAAATTAAAAAAGGAAAGAAAAAAAGAAAAACAAAAAGAGAGAAAAACTCAATCTATAGAGGGGTGCTACAAGTAATCCTTGTTTTGTAGTACTAGGGAGCAAACCCAGGGCTTGTGAGTATTTACCAAGCACTCTACCACGGAGCTACATCCCCAGCCCAAAGAGTCAACATTTTATTTATTTATTTTTTGAGACAAAGAGTCTTGCTACATAGCCCAGGCTGACCTCAAACTCTTTAAGTGTTCCTCCTGCCTCCACCTCCAGAGTGCTGGGATTACGGGTGTGTGCCACCACACTTGGCTCTACTACAGGTAATTCTGTCAGCAGCTTGGGTCAAAGAGTGAGGGAAAGTAAACACTTCCAGGGTTTTCATCAGAGGTGGGGGAAAGAGGAGAGGGCAATCAGCATCTTGCGTGGATTTCATCTTGTCAGGATGGAGGGTTTGAGGAACAGGGCAAGATAGGGGAAAACAGTCAGTGTCTCATCTGCCAACAACAGAACAGAAAAATATCCTGCTTGGAGCTGGGACAGGGAAAGTGAGATCCCAGTGGGCTCCGGGTCATCCAGGAGAGTGATGGGGCCAGGAAGCTGCCCATGGAAACCAACAGAAGGGAAAGAGGCCTGCCCGGTGAGAACTGCTGCTCCTGATGCATCCACTTCAGCTAGTAAACCAAATCCTCTTTGGGAAGTGGAGGCCAAGTTTCAAGCATTCTAGGATGGCCTCCCACCAGCCTGAGGGCTGGGGCTCAGGGTTCAGCAGGAGAAGGGCACAGGTAGCCTCTAATTCCTCTGCACCAGCCTTTTTATGCTAGTGGATAGGCCATAGGAAAGATAAGGAAACAGGCCACATCCAGATCTTGGGCTTCCTCGTGTGGCCCTGTGTGCCTGGCCCATGGCATAGGCAGCCACATGCGCTCTGGTTGAGAGCCTAACCCTCACATACTGTCTAACTCGTCCCCTGTGCTAGCGCTGCCTGCTGATTGAAGTGCCTTTGCAGCCACAGCATGACACCTTCAGGGAACCCATTCTCACACACTGTACACTTAGAGATTGAATAGGTACAGACCAGATCCATGGGCTGGGCAGGAAACAGTAACAGACAGCCCCTGGCCTCAGGGACTCCGCACAGCTGTTTTCTGACATGAGACCAGAGAAAAGTAGCTAACATCTCAGATATTACAATTCACCAAGTCTGGAGGAAAAGAGGCACCAGGAAAGCAGTTGCCTGCCTGAGGCCCTGCTGCACCTCAGGGACCTTGAGGGGCCAGGTTGCTGGGCATTTAGTGTGCCCATGTGCTGGAACCTGTGGTACTTGCTCTGCAGCAGTATTCTAGGGGAGTGGTGCTTGCTGGCCATGTGTATGAGGCAGAGAAATTCTCCTCCTTGGGCTGGGCAGGTCTAACAAAGCATCCAACAGGTGCTGACCTCCAGAGCAAACATGATCTCCCTTCCTGGTTCTCACAAGGTCACCTAGTTACCTGGCTTGTTGTGTAGGGGTCCCTAAGACTGCTACTGATGAACACTTATGTCCTTCCTACCTGCTGTCCAAACCATAGCTGGGGTTTCCCCAGAATGACAACTTGTCTCTTTCTGCTGCTGTCCTGCTAGGCTGGCAGAGAAACTGTACAACCCAGGCCTGCAGTCACCCCAGCTCAGCTACTGCAGGGCTGAAAGCTTCATTCATACCCTGGCCATCTGCCACCTGGGATAGCAAGGCATCAGGACCAAGGAGGTGAATGGATTCCAAGAGCTTTGAGCTCAAGCCAGAGTGGGTTCCTGGTAGAGGGCAAGTTGGACCCTTCTGGACTTTCTTACATGCTGTTGTCCTTTTCCCTCCCACCTTGGGGAGACACAGAAGGCCCTCATCAGATGAGGGCTTTCTGCCTTGGGCTTTTCAGCCTCCAGAATTATAAGAAATAAATTACTTCACCAAGGAGTGGACTTTGATAGGTGACCAGTGAGACAAGCAGTGTCACACTAGTGGAGCCCAAGGTCCTCCCTTTGCCCCATGTCCAGATGTGACTGTGACTGGCCCTCAGCTCACTGTGGACACCCTGCTTCATGGGGTTCAACGAGCACCCTGGGGTGGAGGGACTGGGGCCTGGCAGGGCTGCTGTTTGTTCTTCTTGAACTGCTGGACTACGGCCTCAAATGCAGAATGCACTTGCAGGCAGTGGGGGAATGCTGAGTGGAAGTATGGGAACAGGCTGAAGGTGTGTTGTGGGGGCTGGTAGGGTGACACAGGAAGTAACATGGGGTCTGGGAAGCCTCGTGAGCTTTAGCAGCCACTGTCCACTGGCTGGAGGTGAGGGGTACTCTGGAGACCTGATTTTGCCTAGTGGGCAGGAGAGGCAGCTTCCTGTAGCTTTGGGACCACTGTAGGAGGCAGCCTGGGGCCTGAGCCCTTAGGTGTCCATGCCTGAGCGTTCCCTCAGGAAGTTCCTTCCCAGACCCCAGGAAGGCCTGAAGAGAGACTTCTGGGAGGCTGTCTTGTTGGAGCCTGTCTCCATTCCTGTGCAGGCCAAGGGACAGCACAAGCCCATGGGCTTACTGTACAGTATGAGTAAACGGTAGTTACCATCTGGTAGAGGGCATCCAGAAGTCCAGGGCCTGCCCTTGCTCCTGTTTGCAGTTTCTAAGGAGAGTGCCCCTCCCCCAGTATCTGAGGGAGCAAGGATGACCTTGGTCAGATGGCAGGAGCCAGTAGAGGGGGCCAGTGGTAGAAAATGGAGGTGTCCCAGGAGAAAGGGGTAGAGCGTGTGTGTGAGTGTGTGTTGCGCATGTGTTGAGTGAAGCTAGTGCCCAACCACTGGCCAAGGGTAGCTCCAGGAAGTACTGTAATCACGGCTGGGATGAGACAGAGACACCTGTGGGAGCCTAGGAAAGCAGCCCATCAGGTTCTCAGAGCTCCAGGCCAGCCCTGATGACTAATGGGGCAAAGGCCTCGCCAAGCCCAACTAAGGCCAGGCCCACAGTACACTGGATCCAGGGCTATGCCACTACTACAGGACTCCAGGCAGCCACCTAAATTTATTTGTTTGTTTTTAGGTTTTGAGACAGGGTCTCACCATGTAGTCCATCCAGGCTTGTCTCAAACTCACTATATATTTTTTTTGGGGGGGGCGTGGAATCAGGGATTTGAACTCAGACCCTTTGCTTGCCAGGCAAGTGCTTATTCTACTGAGCCATCTCCCTGGACCCTCAAACTCACTATGTAACCCAGGCTAGTCTTGATCTCAAGGTGATCCTCCTTCTTCAGCCTCTCAAGTGCTGGAATTAAGGTGTCTCCATGCCTGGCTTTAAATTTAAATTACACACACACACACACACACACACACACACACCCCAAACAGCTGGGCGTATCGCCAGAAACCAGTAGTATCCACTGGGGCTGATTTTGCTTCCTGGGACATGTGACGGCCACCACAGAGAAGGGCCTGACTGCAATTATCAGTTGGGATAAGGCAGAGAAGCCTACTCGTAGGGCAACAGCTTGGCCAGGCAGAGAAGGCCCTGGTAGACTGGCTTCCTGCTGGGCCTTTTATTCAGTCAGGTGAGGTATGAGTCTCTGAAGAGGCCAGGTGGATGGGACAGGGTCCTATACCAAGCCAGCCTGGGTGGGTCTAAGGTGGTCAGCAAGTTTGGCAGGGGCCAAACTCTGAACAGAGCTAGTTTGGAGCTGACATTCCAAGTCTGAGCTGGGAAGTGGTAGGGAGTGGGCCCTTTACCTCCCATATCTGAACCCTTGAGGTTGACCAGCCCCTTGGGCTGAGGTAGCTTCGTGGAGGTGTCCTAGAGTCCCCTGGCCCAGCACCATGCCCCATAGCTCAAGAGCACACTTCTCCTTTGCCTAGGTGCTGCTGGAGCCCACCCACCATCCCATCCCTTAAGCCTCAGGCAGGTCACATAGCTTTGGGGCTTCTTGGCTCCTGCCCTACTCTGTATGCCTGGAGTCAGTACATAGGACATGCACATACATTTTCTTCTCTGGACAAGAAGTAAATCAGGGTTCCAAGCAGTAATGTGTCCTTACTGCTGCCCTCTGTGGCATGGACAGTATGACTCCTAGAAGATGGCGATCTCCAAAGGCAGAAGAGGGGCTGGGAACCCTCCAGGGATGAGCAGCATTGCTGTTGAGGTGCGAAGGCTAAACAGGGAAGTCAAGGGCCACCACTACTCGCTGCACACGGGACCCCTGGAGTGGGTAGAGGGCAGGCAGGGCCCAGTAGCACTGGGGTCTGGGATTTGGGTACATGGGCGCTTGAGGTACTTGCAAGATACCTAGTCAAGAACTTTGCTCAGACTCAGGCTCCACCCACCATCCCCATCAGAGACTGGGAGAAGACCTGCTGCCCAAAGCTGTCCTGACCACTGCCGGAAGCATAAGAAGCTTGGCTACCTAAGCAGTGAGCAAAGTAACTGCTGGTACTGCCCTGGCCCTGCCCTACAGGAAAAGCAGTTTCCAGCTTTCTCTTTCATTGTGGGCAGGACTTCTGAGCCCCTGGTGCTGGTTGTCGACTAGGTAGTCTCTGGGATGCTCTGTCCCCTGTTGCATGAACTAGGGCTTGTGACCTAACCTCCATGCCCCTGGGCCAGATCTTAGTATCTTACTGACCTCACAGCAGTGTTCTGTGACATGACATGCACCTTGGTCCCCCTGTCAGGAGCTAAAGCTCACAAATGTGAGTGCCCTTGGCCTCCAACCTTAAGTGGCTGTCAATGAGCACTGGGTGGGCACAAGTGTGAGGGGCAGCTTCTGGGGAAGCTTCTTGCCTGGGCTACCTCTTTGGGCTAGCTGTGTGGACTTGGGCTCCATTTGTCCCAGCATATGCCCCCTCTGCCACCTCCTATCCTGCTTCTGGGCCCTTCCTGCTACGCACAAGTTCTTCCGAACCCTGCCCCAGCACACGCCTTCTTAATGGATAGCCTGGGCTCTAGATGCCATCCCAAGTGCCAGCGATAGACAGGCCCTAGGGTGAGGCCCACAGGACTGGGGCTTCTGTAGACCTGGTCTGGCTTGAAGGAAGTCAGGGTGGCCACAGATGCACTGCCCCACCTGGGCCTTTGCTGCTGCACCTAGATCATCCCCACCAATGGGGAAGTTGGTAGGGCAAAGCTGGGAGGGTCACACCTGTCCCTGGGCCCTGGGGAATCTCTTGTTGCTCTCTTGTGACTGACACAGACCCAGCTGAGAGGCCTGGCCTGTGCCCCTGCCATTTCCAGGCACTCTCAAGCCAGTAGGAGCACTGCTCTTGCTGCACTGGGCAAATGGCATTTGTGCTCAGATGTCCCTCTCCCTGCTCATCAGCCTTTTGGAGCTGTGGTGTAGTGACTAGGCAGTGAGTCACCTGCTGAGCTTCAGATCTCTGCCTACAGCCTGCCAGCTGTCCCAGGGGAGTACTTCCAGGGAACTTCCTAGCCCCTCCTCCAAGAGGCACTACAGCCCACCCCCACAGTTGTCCTGGAGGGTGTAGGTGTCAGGGCCTCGGCTGACAGTGGAATCCCGAGCCTCTCTTCTGTCCCTATTGCCTCCTCCAGGCAGGGCATCCTCTTCAGTTCAGCAGGACCTGGACCTGTCTACCTCTGAGCATACTACTTAGAGGCCAAGTACCTGGGTCACAGCCTGAGAAACTTCTGGATCAGTTTAAGGTGAGAATCAAACCTTTCAAACAGGGCTCATGGTACCTTCTGGGAGGGTAGGGGTGAGTGTTCTAGTTCTAGTGCAGTGTAAGATACACAGGTGCTGGAGAAAGTAGCTATTGCAATTGTTAGAAATAATCACCAAAGAGGGTGAGATGATGCCTGCCTGTAATCCCAACACTCTGGGAGGCTGAGGCAGGAGGATCACAAGTATGAACCCAGCCTGGGCAATTTAATGACTTAGCAAGACCCAGTCTCAAAAAAATAAAAAAGACAGGGGACGGGGGTCATAATGGAGGTAGTGGGTTCATTCCCCAGTGTTCCAAAACAACAACAACAAAAAAAAATCACCAGGGAAGGGGTAGAATGGTAAGGGCGTTGACTCAAGACCAGCTTTGCTCAAACTAAACATAAGCTCCAGAAATTCAATTCAGAGCAAACCAAAGAAACCAGGAGGACAAATTTAGGAGGGCAGAAGTCAACAGGGTAAAGAGGAGGAGAGAGAGAACAGCCAGGCCCTGGAAGGACAAGCACAGGGAAGCAGGACCAAAGGAAAAGCAGGACTCACAAATAGACACAACACACAGGAAAGGAAATGGCAGGCACAGTACAGATTTTCACAGCATAATTAGGAACATTAATATGCTTATAAAACTGAAAACCTAAATGAAGTAGACATATTCCTGGAAAACTATCAAATGATAAAACTAAGAGCAAAAGGCAGCAATGAACAGAGCAGAAGACAAAATGGTGAAGAGGTTGGAGGAGCCTCCCCTTCCTGCAGCTCAGACGAGCTCCACCCAGCTCCGGGGACCAGCAAATTCCTGCCTCGGACAAAATGTTCCAGAAAGCAAAGAGGAGAGGGATGTGTCCAGCTCAGTTTATGAACTTGGGGCTGTGTGATGCCAAACTAGACAAACACAAATAAAGGGCTGGAGAGGGCCAAGTTCACTGGGAATTAGGCACAAAAAATCCAAAAGAAAGTATTACAAAACTGAAGCCAACCATATCTGAGAAATAGATCCCACAGTTCAGGTTTCTCTAGTTTAATATCAGAAAATATCACAGCAGTTCTTTGATGAATAGACTAAAGGAAAAAAATCCAAAGGATAGCTCAATGAGCACAGAAAAGGTTGATACCCTGAGTTTGATACCCTGCACCACAAAAAAGCAGAGAAAATAAGTGCGTGGGGGTTTACAAATTTTGCACGCAGAAGATGCCACCTAATTTATATAGATGTCCTGTCCTTGAGGAGGGGAATCTTGACTCCCTGACCCTTCCGCTGGGTCACACGTAGTGATTTCCCACCAAAAAAGTGCAGTATGGAAAGAGAAGGGGGAGACGTGACAAGCGGGACCTCAGCCAGGTGGACATCATGGTGACAGCAGGGACCCTTGAGATGATAGGAGGAAAAGGGCACTTTACTTCTGCCATCTTCCTTCCCCTACATTTTGAACCCTTCTAATTGTGAGAAAAACATCAGGCAAATCCCAGTAGAGACTTACGAAACATCTGACGAATGCTCCCAACTGGGAAGTTGAAACACTCAAAGAGCCCAAGGCACAGGATGACTGAAGATCCTGTGGGAGCCTGGAGTGGATCCTGGGCAGAAAAAGCCCCTCAGGTAAAACACAGAAAGCATGAATACTGATTTTATCAACAATATGCCAACAAACAAGGAGATCATGCTAGCAGGGACACTAGGTGTGGAGTACATGGGGAACTTGGCTATCTACTGTAAGAAAACTTTTATTTAAAATTACTTTAGGGGGCTGGGGAGATAGCTCAGTAGAGTAAGTGCTTGCCTGGCAAGGCAAGGGTCTGAGTTCAATCCCTGGTTCCGCAAAAAATAAAATAAAGTAAAATAAAAGTACTTTAGGTTTCTGCTTGTTCTCATAGCAGTCTTTCTTGTTACTCCTAGTAATTAT
>NDGN011471387.1:0-14048 GCA_002564285.1 Tympanoctomys barrerae | reverse complement strand
TTACTCTCAAACAAATGAGAAAGTTAGGGAGGAATTTGGATCTTGATTTCATGATTTCCCTGGAGTGGGAGCTGTGAGTATAGATACAGAGGTATAACTTTAGAGTTAGAGTAATTTCAATCTATAATTATAGTATGAGCTTTACTAATTAGGATTTGTGGACCAGTGTGTGGTACAGATATTTTAATAAACTTTGTAGAAATACTACTTCTTTCAAAAATTCTCTAAAACTTCTTAGGCTATTTAAAGTAAGTGTTGGCTATCAATGAAAAAGGAGAAGAAAGAGACATTTAGAAATACATGATATCACCGAGGGAAGTGTTATAGTTTCAATTTAAAATCTCTCCCAAAGTTTCAAGTGTTTAGAGGCAGGGCATTTGGACAGTAATCAAATTATGGTAGGCTACACTCCTCAGCAGATTATTTCATTCATGAGTTCATTGCCGAATGCGGCCTAAGGGAATGAGGTGAGCTGCAGAGGGAGTACCATAGAAGGAGTATTCCTTTCTAGTTCATTGTCTTCTCTCTACTTCCTAGATGTCATGGTTCAGACAATTTAACTCTGTGTTGTCTTCGATGCACCATTTCTTCCTTGGAGTCTGCTAAGCGCTGAACTCTCTGAAACCATGAACCACATTAAGTCTTCTCTTCCTTTAAATTCTGGATGCCAGATATTTTGTCTTAGGGACAGGACAGTGTCTAGTACAAGGTGACAAGAAAACTTTACAATGTAGAAAATAATCCAAAGTTTAATAATACTTTTCAAGATATATTGTAATGTTCTGTAAGTCATTGTAAGACTAGATTCCTGGGGATGTTATGTTTGTCACAAAAGAAGGTGAAGTCTTATAGTTAGTGATCTTTGTGTGATATGGGCAGATTTTTCCTTTAGATTATGTATTCTGTCTCAACTGCTTACTAGTTTATATATACTTGATTAGATTTGGGTCAAGAGGTTCTTCTGCTTCATGGGAAGAATAGTATATCACATTACAAAATAGAATTTAAAAATATAATTTATCTGCTGGCACATAGTAACATTAATTGAACAGAAATTAATAAATTAATAGGAACAGTCATATTGGTCTTATTTCTCTTTCATTGCTTTCACTTCAAAGTTTAAATATTTTAGTAAAAAAGATTAATTTAGAATAGTTCACTAAATCAGAACATTATTTTATGTGTTTCTGTCATATCCTTCTCCAATATTAAACCTTAATTATTTTGAACACCCAGAATATTATTTCCTATTTGTTTATCATTTTACATTGAGCTACATCCAAGTAGCTCAATGTAAATTTTTTTTTTTCATTTTGAGACAAGTTATCACTAAGTTGCTAAGATGTCCAACCTGACCTGACACTTCTGATCTTTGTGCCTCTACCAAAGTGCTGGGGTAAGGGGTGTTCCCCCATACTGAACTCTAAAGAGGACTGTGATCTTCTTAAACAGAAGGAAGTGAAGTGATATTATCTGAAAACTATTATGGTTTATTCCTCAACTCAAATTACCTTATTTTATTTCATTGTTTTCTAATTATTAACATCTGGAGAAAATACTGACAAATGCAAAGTTAAAAGGAAAGAACTAAGTCTTACACAGCTCCACTGATAGAGAGTCATTTTAAAAATGTAAATATTTTTATTTTCATTTTAAAAATTATTGTCTTAATTATGACATTACTATCTGTTCTGTTCTGCTTACCGATCTGTGTGCTGTATGGATTTACTATATACTTAACAGTTCTTTTCTGCTTGATCTCTCATTGTAATTTATATTTCAGATGTTGCTTTCATAAACAAAATACATGTGGCTTTTGTTACTCAGTGTTTTAGCTGAATAATTTTTTGTTTATGTTGGGTTTTACTGATATATTTCAACCTGTTTCTGAGATAGCATCTGTTATGGTCCATTTAACAGTCTCTTCTCTCCCCTTTCACTTCCTCTTATTCTTATTCCTCTTTTTTCTCTTCTTTTGAATTATTGCATTTCTCTTCTATGCAATTTTTAAACTACTTGTAGACTAAAAATATATTTATAATTTCTAGTATTGTGAATGTTACTAAAGTCATTTAAATAGAACCATTTTACTTAACATTATTTGTCTTCCATATATATATATATATATATATATATATCACAGAATCTAAAAATATATTCAGGATTTTTAGTATTTTATCTACTTTAAAGTAATTTATACAGGGAATTTACTTAATATTGTATAAATTTAATCAGAAATTCTAATCTACTCATAACTATTAACTTGCTATCTTTCACCTAATGATACTCTTCTTGGAAATTTTTTCTTTAATGTCACTTTATCCTCTTAGACATAATTTTTACTTTTATTTAGTACTTTAGTTGCCTTTTATTTTATTTTAGCTGTGTTTCTAGGGATTGAAATAGAGCCTCATATATGCTAGACAAATACGCTACCTCTGAGGTGCATCTTTATCTCTCATTCAGTACAGTATTTTAAACATTACATTTATCTTTCATTTCTTGATGATTCCTTCTTTCACTATAGATATCCAATTGGTGTGATTTTATCTTTGGGAAGAACACATTCTCCATAAAGACTTCATTTGCTGTGGATCCATTGGTATTAACTTATCTAGAATTCTATACTCCAAAACATACCTTTGTGTTGCTTTTTTATTTTGAAAGAGAGTTTTCAGGGCCAACCATATAGCTCAGTGGATTAAAGCACCTGCAAGCAGGTGCAGGGGCCTGGGGTTCAATCCCTGGGCCTGCCTTCCCAGCATCACCTCTCCGACCCCATGAGCCAGAGAATGAAACTGGGCGTGGTGGCCAAGTCTTGGGAGACTGTAAACAGCTCTTGGGAGGCTGTAAATGAAAGTCCTTTTGGGTGATTGTCTTCCCATTTTTTAAAGTTTTCTTTAATATCTTTATCTCTGTTTACACCTTTAGACCTAGGAGTATAAGTAATGCATCATTGTTGTTATTCTCTGGATTCTTTATTGCCCTTGATAATTCTCCAAGTTTTGCTCAACTTTACCAATTAGGGGAGCTATTAAATATGCTACCAATGAGCATTTAACTTATTTCCTGCTATAACCCTACCCTAGTAATTATCTCCTGGAAATTCTTGTTTGAAATGCTTTAACCTGCTTAAATTGAAGTCTAACATTTTCAGAATGGTCCCAGGTAATAGCTGGCCAATTAAAAATTTGAATGTGATGTAGAAAGCAGAAATGATGTCCTGCCTTCTACTCAAGTTTGTGAGAGTCACATACAGTGGCATGTCCAGTAGGCCAGAGCCTGTCTTAACTCTCTTGTCTAGGATGTGTTGCTTTTCCATTTGGAGACTGACTTGTAGGTCAAGTAATGCATCATCCCCATACCTACCAGCAGTTGATTCCCTGCAAATTCACAAGCCTTTGCTACCCAGAGGCAAAGGCTTCCATTTTCACTGAGAGGAACCTTGGAACAGAAAACCACATGGACTGTGAGGTACAGGTATCACAGTCATTCCATCTATCCCAGCCTGGGTAAAGATGTGTCTTGGAGGACATTATATACTTGCCAGCACCAGAAAAGATAAAAAGAACACACCAAAAAAGATGAGCACAAAATCAAATTTTGAGAAGCAATACATTATTCCTTCCAGGAATTTGAGAGTAATATTTTTAATACAATAATAATTTTTAAAGCCTAAAATGTGTAACATTGAATTCAGATCTTGATGATAAGAATCTAGAAGCATGGTTAGGATGCTGTGCCTAGTCCCCAGACAGTCCCTGAGAAAATCATCAAAGGCTGGAGAAAACACAACCTGTATTGCATTACATAGTGCCAAAAAAACTGGTCAAAATATTGTCTGCAGTGATTTGGAAGATGGAAGGTAGGAGGGATTGTTGAATGAATCAAAGGAGGATTTCATGAAGAGAGTTGGAAATGCCTCTCATGCAATCAAATGAAGGAAGAAAGAAATGACATTAAAAAATAGAAGCATATAGTTTTGAAATAGAGATTTGAGAAAATAATGAGGATTAATATTACAGTGCATAAAAATAACAGAATAGCTTAATAATTTTTGCTTTTCCTACATAGTATAGTTTGACCAAAGTAATGAGAGCAAGGTGTGTCTATGGAGTCTTTTATAAAGAATTCTGAAAGATGCAAGTTGGTATTGAATAAACATTCATATAGAGGAAACATCAAAGATGTCATCAAAGCATCCTCGCTTGCCCCAATACAGGGAGGTCATTTGGATCTGCTGGTGCAGCCCAGCTGCTGGATGCAATTCCAGAGCCGCCTCATGCAGCACAAATGGAAGCACCACTTGGATTTCCATGATCACTTTTTGTGTGATCCGTTATGTGGTAATAGGCGACTAAAAAAATTAGTCCTCATAATTCTTTATAATTCATGAAAGCATGATTTAAACTTGATTATGTAGACATATAAGTATTAAAGTAAGCTGATCCCAGAACTTCGTTTTAGAACTAGAAAAGCACTAGTCTCTTTTTCTTAGACTGTCTGCAGAACTCTGTTGTTTCCCCGAGACTTACATCAGTGCCAGTCCTTTGGCGTCAGCATTGTAGCATGAGCACCTCTTGAGAAAAGGAGATTCACAGTCAGTGCCAGAGCACGGACCTGGAGTTAGTGAATGTGATACCAAAGCACATTCTCCAATTCTGGGAGATGCTTTTCCTTTTTTTTGGTCCACCCCAATACATTGTGTACTCAGATTTTCCTTCTGTTACCATCAGCAACCCATCAATAATGTCAGAGCTCTACTGAACAGCTGGTCTCCTGCGTTGCTGCTAGGTCTTAGATTCACGCAGGTCCTCCCACTGGAATGTAGGTCACCGTGCTATCGGAAGGCTGCTGCATAATGTTAGTCATGTGCAGACTTGGAATCACACCTTCCCTGCAGTTTGCCATCTTGGAAATGCTCCCTGTTCTTGGTCACCAGTCTCTGTGTCATCCCTGCTCAGGCATGGAAACTACTGGTTTCTGTTGGGGAGAGTCACCCTACTTCCTGAGAGCCCTTGACACAGCTGTGATGACAACATTCCTAGTTTAGCAGTAGCTTCTCATGCTGCAGATTGGGGGTAGTATATTTTCTCTGAGTGTTTAACTTTTAAATTTATTAAGAAGTGTTGCCTTCCATTAAGCCCACTGATTTGAATCTGTGTATCAAAGTTAGTCATTTACCTTCACAGCACCATTGCTCATGAAGTGAATCTGGAAGGTAAGTGGTTTAAAATTATAGAGTTGTCCTAGCCTGGCAGGAGGCCACTTCCTGAGCCAACCTTCCCCCTATTCCTTATTCAGTACTTCCGGATTCCTCTTATTGCGTGATGAGGCCCTGCCTAGCTGCCCACAATAATTTAATTCTAATGCTGAACCTAGGCTGTACCGGTTCAACCTTTCAATAAGAAGCCCTGAAGATTAAAAAGGAAAGTAATTGGAGTCTTATCTTTCCCCAGGTGACACATTGGTGTAGTGTATGAAAATTGGCGCTTTCTAAATGATACCTGTGTTCCACAGGTGAGAAGAATAGAGGAAATATAGTGAGTGTGAAGGAAAAAAAGAAGTGACAAAAAATTATTTCTAGGAAATGGGCTGTCAGTCGCAAAATTGATTCATTACTTTGTAAGACCTAGAGAGAGAATCACGTTCCACTTAAGGGTTTTATGTTCTATATGGGCTTAAGATTTTCTCTCTGTGACCAAAATACAAGTGAAAGCGATTCTTGAAGGATATTTTAAAGATGGAAAAGAAGCTATAAGAATTTCCTGTCATAAAACCCAGAGGACTATTCTGCGTCTGAACTGTCAATCTGCTATCTTCAAAAAACATTTTGGCAGCCACTTCGTCCCGAGTTGTCAAATGTGTCATTGATAATAGGTTCACATCATAGAGGGGAGAAGGGATATTAAAAACTTAATTCTCGGCACTTGTCAGTTTGGGTGTCACCAATAGTTGAATGCAATGGCTCTGCTAATTCCTCTGCAGACGTAACTCAATGTCTTGTAAGGTGATTGTGTATGTAAAAAATGAAATGGAATGTGTATTTATTGAACATATATTATGTGCTTACTACTTCCATATTTCAAATTCTCCACAGTGCAATGCACCCAAAATCATTATTTTCCAGTTTAATAAAACAGAACTAAATCCCTAAAAGGTAAATACATTTTTAAATGTCCCATTCTATTAGTGTTTTTCTGGGATGGGTGCTCAGTTCAATTTAATGCTAGAGTCCACTGTCCCTGAATCCTGCCTCCTAGTACATATTTGGGGACTTATTTCCAATGGAGGAGAATTAGCATACTGTTGCTTTTTATAAGACCATGCATAAATAACAACTGCAGTATTTTAATCAGGATTATCAGAAAATGGAGTGCCAGCCAAATCCTCAAAAGATGATATTATGCTACAAAATATTGAGTACTCTAATTGTTTGGGTTATCACGAGCAGGACCGCTTCTGCCAGTGAGGGCATCACTTTATCCTCCATGAAAAATTATGCTTTAAAAATGTGATGTGTTTATTGTAAAGCCCTTGGGCATATGTACAAGAACACAAACAGCATTTACATATCTATTATCTATTAACTGACACTGCATTTGCCAGGCATTTGACACAATTTAGCAAATGCTTGACTGAACAGATGGGTCTTCTAAGGATCCCTCAGGGCATGTCTACATTAACTATGCCGAGGGGGGTTAATGCACCCATTTGGCATCTGTGTGCCTTTTCCCAGCAGCGTGAGTACTACTGCTTTGCATGGTTGCAAATGGGTCTATTTTTGTCCCAGAGGAAGAAGTGCAAATGGATTGTGCTATTTCCATTTTTGCCTTTTGTTTGAAACAATTATCTGTTAATAGTGGCTTCTATAGTATGACTGCTGCTTGAGTTCATTCACTTGAAACTGACCTGTGAAAATTTGGTTTTATTGTGGAAAGGAGGAAATGTAATAGGTTTTTATTTTTATTTTTTTTTTATTTTTCGGAACTGGGTATAGAACTCAGACCCTTGCGCTTGCCAGGGAAATGCTTATTCTACTGAGCCATCTCCCCAGCCCCTTGTAATAGCTTATTGAAAATATATAAAACACATGATCTTTTAATTTCATGTCTTAGTTTGTATAATTTCTAGTAGCAGGCAATGGTAGCTAGAGGAGTGGGAGGGGAAGCAAACTTCCTATTTTAATAATAACACCAAAGAATTTAGCGTTTTTGTATTTGAAAAAGAAGCATTTTGCATATGTCACTAAACTATTTCATAACCTCTGAAATGGTGACACAATACCAGACATACACATTTAAATCAAGCCAATATTCAGACTTTGTTTGAACTCTAGTGGATGTACATACAACTCTTTGTACACGACCTTTCAGTTTGGTTTAACATCTTGTGTTGTCCAAGCACTGAAGTCTTCCTTTAAAACTTCATTATAAATGATACCGTTCAGAATAAGGTATGAGATAATGGATATCTTAGCGCTTGTATGCAACAGAAATAAAGGGGTATGATGAAACCAATTATGGGTAGTGTGAGTAATGGGGTCAGTCATAGGCAATGCAGATGGGCTTTATATACTGAACGTTGCATTTGTTTTCAGCTATGTCAAAAGGTTGGGAAAACGGGTTCCTTGTCATTAGATCTGAGAAAGGCCATTGCAAGATGTGAGTCCTTAGGTAGAAGTATATTATTAAAACAAAATGTAACTCAATATCTTTTTAGCCTTGTAAGGCAAGGAATAATATACTACAGAAAATGAAATTATTTAGTAGTCTTACCAAATCAATCTCGAGGAATGAAAATTATTACATTTCCTTATTTAAGAAAATTGTTTGGCAGCATTATCAAAGTATGTGTGTATGTATACATACTTTGTTATTTAAAGGAAAAAGAGTATATGAAACAGAAAGTAAAACAACTTTTGGAGTATGGAGGGCCCTAAGGCCTTGATTGTCTACTCTGTTCTTAGTGTGCTGACAATTGAGTGAAATAACTGTGCGATACATTTCATTTTAAAATATGTTAAAATATAATTATGCTTATATGAAATTGTCAGTGTGTTCCAATTGAAATAATAAGAATAATCCAGAATCATTCTTTATACATATTTTTCACTTTATAAAATGTTACCTATTTTATGAATATTTATAGGTCAAGCATTTGGAATTTATATTCTGGAGGAATGGCATTACATTTTTTTTTTAGTATAGCATAATTATTTGAGAAATCTAAGCTTTCTACAGTTGGTGATTCTCTGTTAAATAGCCAGTAAGTGGCAGTTCTAGAGTTAAAATTGTCTGTATTGAAGCAGAGTGCTTTGTTTTAATCCAGTGCAATATTACTTTCTAATACCTGATAAACTTGGGCTTCTAATGTATTAGTTAGCACAAAGAGCATACTATGTATAATGGAATAAGTGTTTTTCACTTATAAGCAAGCAATTTAATAGCTACAACTTGAAAAATATAGTTTAATAATATATGCTTTCTTTTTTTTTTCAGTATTTTTAGGGAAATGTCTATAAGGTGTCCAAGGTCTCACTACTAGATCGGACTCATAGTGATCCATCTGTTTATAGCATCCCAAAAGCTAGGATTACAGGCCTGCCACCACGCCCCGTCTCAATTGCAGTCTCAGTGTGCCCTGGGGGCAGGACCAGCACAACAGGCCCAGGGATTGAACCCTGGCTCCTCTGCCTGCTTGCAGGCACTTTAATCTGCTGAGCTATTTGGCCAGCCCTGTATATGCTTTTCTATCATAAAAATTAAACTATAGTACAAACTAAAGCACATATTATCTGCCTCATGGCATCCACTGTTAACAATTCCGTATGAATTGTGTGTGTGTGTGTGTGTGTGTGTGTGTGTGTGTGTATGACAGAGAAAGCAAGTGAGATGGATAACTTAATTTTAAGAAGAGTATCATAATATATACCATTTTGCTTTTTTTACTCAACAATTTGTAATGAATATAATATCCTGTCTCTATAAGTGTAAGCATATTTGTATTTACTTTGAAGTACATATTGTATACCATTTTAGTCTATATTTGTTAGTTCATGAGTACCAAGTATTTTTGCAGACTATATTTGTGAAATGAACATAATGCTGATATGTTGGGTGTAGTGGATTGCTCACTGGTGATCACCTGGTTACATCCCGCTGAATTGAGCTAGCTTGGAGCTGGGTGTGGCAGGCCCACCTGAGGGCTGTTGCCAGCAGCAGGAGAGGCAGAACTGGAGAGGCTATTGGAGCTGTTGGAAGCTGCTAGTTCTCTTGGGCGCCTCTGCTGGAGAACCTTCTCATGCTGGCTTTCCTGGTGAATTTGGCTCAGGATCTTTGTTGTTACTGAGAATAGCTGCAGTTCACTTTGGGGGAAATCTGATCCTCATCTTGAGCATCACTCCCTGGCTCTAGAGCACAACCTGGAGTGCTCAGCCTCATGGAGAAGCCTGTCACCTTGGCTTTCCTGGTGGGAATTCAGCCTTTCTTTGCTGGAGGAGCTAAGGATTTCAGTGTTGCTGAGGATGGCTAGCTCCAGTTCAGATCCCTCAGCCTGCTAGTACAGATCCTTCATCCCACTGGCACAGACTTCCTACCTTCCACCATTGGCCTTTGGGCCTTTTCAGCACAGAACCATGATGTAGGCCTGCATGAGACTTTGTGGTGGGTTCTAGGTCTCCAACTGGACTTGTGAGAGGCATTGGTATGGGCTCTAGGTTTTCAGCTGGACTCATACAAGATATTAGGATTCAGACCCTCTGGTGGATTCTTTGGTCTTTAGGGTGTGGAGAGATTTTCTACACTATTTGTACATGATTCTTTGATGCTTATAAAATAATCTCATAAAATGTGTCCTGTATTGTACTGTTCTTCTTGCAAAAACAACAAAGCATGACACTGGCAGTTTTGAGTTAATTGGTCTGAAACAGGCATATGGATTCCTCTTGATCACTAATTGAAATTTATGTTATCTTGCTTTAGCAAAAAACCACACAAAAAATAAAAATAAGAAAGGGGGAGTTATGGCTGTATTTCTGCTAAGTTGATTGGCAGGTAGTATGTTAAAATGCCACATGTTCTCATTCATTTATTGAACTAAAACACAGTTGAGTTCATGAAAGAGAGTAAACAAATGGTGATTAGTCACTAGAAAAGACAAGAGAAATGGAGGATGGGTAGAAGCTACATAAAAAGGACCAAAATTAGGTTAGCATAGAGGAATTAGTTCTCATGTTTCATAGTACAATAGGATAAATATAGTCTACATTTTATAATGTTTTCAAGATAATTTTAAAAAGCCCAAAGATATGTAATGTAAATGTTTTAGATATAAATGTTAATTATCCTAATTTGATCATTATATAGTGCATACATGTATCAAATTATACCCTACTAAATATGTATACATGTACTATGTGTCAAACGTGTTTTTAGAATTTACATTTTAAAGCCCATTCACAACACACTGAAAATTGAACTCACATATCTTAGAAGAGAATCCCACTTGATTTTAAGAAACTAAAGCCAGAGCTTCGTGAAAATTAATCCAGAAAGCTTCAGCAGCAAATCCAGGCAGAGCTGTCAATACGAACGCCCAGCAGATGGGCCCTGTGGCCCTACTGCTACCAAGAGCAAAGGCGTTTGGTTGTCTGACCTTCCTTCTGCTCTGAAAATACATCAGTGTCAGTCATGTCCTAGGCAGTGAACACAAAGCCTCCCCGAATTCAGTCTCGCAAACTTCACCCAGCAGAATGCCAACGACTCACCTCACACAGCCTGGATTGATGAGCATTTGCATTTGCTGTCTACTGATGTTTTCCTTTTCCTTTGATTTCTGACTACACACTTGCATATTTAATGAGGCCTTGGCCAAGATTAAATAACACAGAGACCAAAACATGCATTTTCCATTTAGTGTTTATAGTATTATAAATTAACAATATGATATAGTACATTAAATAAATCTGTTTTGGTTAACTTATTTCCTTGCTTCTTGGGCAATAGAGAATAACAACCTAAGCATAAAATTAGCCCCTTGATGGTCATCTGATATATATTTTAGTAGAAGAGCTCAACCACAGCTTATTTCTTCTATTTGAACTACAACAAAGAAATTAAATATTTTCTTTTTGTTCCAGGAAAATGTTTATTATAAGCCATTAGCATATATCATTTACTAAGAAATACCCATCATTTTTGTCATAAATGTGTAGACATTGATTGTATGTACATTTTGGGAGAACTTCTGACAGCATTAGATTACTTTATCAAAGAAATTCAACTTCAGTCATGTACAATTAAATTGTGAGCAGAGTGTAAGTGAAGTTTTTCTGGTGCTCAGCAACAGACCTACCTTAAAAAAAAATTCTCATGCACACCTGTAAGACAGAGAAAGACAGAAACAGATACAAAAAAAAATTGTGAAGGATAGCAAGACAGAGTCACAGAGAGTATAACGGGGACAGACCAAGTTATTTAATAGTTCATGGAAATATCTTCAGGTGATTTTCAGTGCACTTGTAACCTTAATCTTAAAATGTAGATTCTGGTATTTATTTTATTGTGATGGAGCCTTTATTTTTCCTTTGGTGAAGACTGAAGGAAAAATCTCTATTGTGGAAAATGTAAAAATTGCTTCTTTCAATGTTCAACTTTATGATAAAAATAAAAACTCCATTTAATGCAAACTGCAGGCTTATTTTCATGTTTTAAGGATAATTTTCCTTTATATTACATAGGTCAATACTTAAAACAAATGATGACATTAATTATAATTATTTGTAAATACCTAAGAGGTCCCTTGGATGAGTAGTGAACATCTATATAAACAGATGAACTTGAGAGACCAAGTTCATCTTGCTGAATGACCAATCGTAGTACAGACACAGCACAACACATGAACAATGGATATGCTTGATAATGAATGGATGGGATTATGATCCACATGAATCCTCATAATTCAGTACATCCTGAGTTTTAATGGGCATTCTTAACGCACTCATCTGAATTTTGGTCCCTGAAATTTTTCACTGCTTCTGTGTGGACAATCTTTTTCAACAGTCTTTATTTTTGATCACCCACCTGTCTCTTAAATCTTCAGTTACTAATTTATTTAGTGGAAAATTGAAGGCTTAATGATGTCTTGACGTGGGTGAAGTGCTCTTGGGATAAAGTCCTTGACACCTGTGTTGCCAGGGTACCATGAACAGGATATGTAGACAAGAAGAACCCGTTTAGGAGAATTCTATTGCTGGATGGATGTGAGGTCCTGGAGCAAACACTTCTACATGAAATGGAATCACAAGAAATTTAGACCAGAATTTGGGGTTACACTGATGTTCCAGATGAAGGGGATATGACTCTATTTGACTACATGTAGATTTTTATACATGAATACATGGATAAATCTATAATGTTGTACATAAAAAGTAAAATGTATATGCCCTAATGAATCTTTGGAGGGCAAAGCTTAGTATAAGACCTAGTCTTATTTTAGGAGAAATATGGTAATTAGCTACCATATTGCTTGATGGCCAGGCTCCATCAGGATTCAGCGCTTGGGCCTAAGTACGTGAACATGCTCATTATCTTTGTGGAAAAAGGATTTTAATCAGAACAAACATTCAGAATGATTGGTTTGAAAGCAGGTTAGAAGGAGAGCAGATTTATGAGTCATTTTAGAAAAATATACTAGCCTCCAAGATGATTTTGCATAGCAGTGATGGACCTTTATTTTTAATATTTGTCTCTATCATTGCACATCACAGACAAGACAAGAACAAAAATTAAGTGCTCTACTGAATATCCACTTATTCCTGTCTGTGGTCCACAGTGAGGTCAAATGTTGTCCAGAATAAGTTACTCATTGTCCACTTTGCACACCACTCGAGCTTCTTTATTTCAGATCCACATAATTAAACTGGCTTGCCTTTTCTAGCTTTCCTTGCTTGCCTGCCATCCTTCATCCTGTGAAAGTCATCTTTCTAAAGGACCAACAAGTTCATATATTTGACCAATTTTAAAATAATTAAGGAATTGAAGTAAAATATTCCTTGGATGTTCATGATTTGATTCCTACCATCCTTGAAGATCCTCTGATGTTTCTGTATCTCCTTACATATACATTTCTATCAGTAATATTATCATTCATTTAATCAATAGTGAAACACATTTTTTTGTGTAGCAATCATTAAATGAAAACTTATTAGGTTGTAGGCAATTTAATTGGTAGCTGGAATACAGATAACAAATGAGTAGTAGGCTCTTCTAGAATTTGAGATCTAGTAAGGAAGATTATGCCTAAACAAGTCAAATTACATATGCAATAAATTATAGAACATTTCTAAAGTATCTATGAAAAGTGTTTTATGTACTCTGTGAAAGAAGGCATACTTCTGCTATGGAAACAAAATGTATTAAATAATGAAGAGACAACAAGCCACGACAGGTAACACCATTCCACGAGGGGGAATATAAGGTAACAAGACAGAGGGAAGGAAAAGTATTGTATCTGTGTAGAAGGCAGAACAAAAGGATAAGCAGCAACTGATCACTGTGTCATGCTTTTGTACATTTCCCATTACTCTTTTCAGATACTTTAGTTTTTAAAACTCAGTCAAGATGTCATGGCCTCTGCTACCTCTCCTTCCCTTGAGTTTTATCTTTTTAATTTTATTTTTAAAAGAAAAATAATAAAACATTTCAGAATTTCAGAACAAGAGGATAAGAAGTTAACAATGGCTATTATACTGCATGTTGTTATCTTCAAAGTAGTTGCTTAGAACAGCAGATAGAGGCATGCAAAATTGATCAAACAATATAAGCACTGACTGTTGCTTAAACTTCGAGAGGAAGAGCTAGCAATTGCAAATATAAATGCAGTAACTATGAGAGCACCCAACTACATAAGACACACATTAATAGATATGAAAAATTAAATAAGCAATAACAGAATTGTAAAGGTGGCCCTAAACATCCTCCTTGTAGACTCTCTCTAAGAATCAGATGAAACAGAAAGATGATCTTCATGTCTCTGCAGAAACCAGA
>NDGN011471384.1:0-15794 GCA_002564285.1 Tympanoctomys barrerae | reverse complement strand
CTGGCATGTGGTGCTGGGGGATTGAACCGCGGTCCTTGTGCTTTGCTAAGCTTGTTCTAAGTACGTGCTTCAGACCACTGAGCCATCTCACCAGCCCCACATTATCATTTCTTTATTGGAACTCTGCTACTGAGGTTTTCAAGACATGGTCTCCCTATGTAGTTCAGGCTGGTCTTTTACATTTTTTTTTTTTTCTTACAGTACCAGGGATCAAACTCAGGACCTTGCACTTGCCAGGCAGGTGCTTACGCCACTGAGCTATCTCCCCAGCCCAAGCTATCTCCTCAGCCCTCAGGCTGGTCTTGATACTCACTGTATGCCACAGACAATTTGCGTGGCCCTTCCTGCCTCAGCCTCCTGAGTACTGGGATCACAAGTGTACACCACACTCTTGGCAGTCTCTGCTCATGGGCATTCAGGTTGCCGTTTGCTAGTACAGTTAATACTACAATAAATGACCTAGCATAAAAACTATTTTTCCTTGTGTGAGAACAGGATAAATTCCAGGAACAAAATGTAGCATTCTTACCTTTGTAACTCTAGCAAAATGCCAGCCTTGGAGGTATTACCAATTTATTTTTTCACCAGCCATGTGAAGTAGTCACTGGTATAGCATATTAGCTATTTAAAGTTTTATTTTCCTATTTGATAATTCTTTTGTGTGAATTGTGTTTATATCTTTGCTCATTTTTCTACTTCATTGTGGTCCTTTTTCTGTTAATAGGATTTTTTTTTATATTCTAGGGAAGTGAGCTGTGTGTCTGTATGTGTGATACTAAGATTTCAGCCCGGACCTTCCCACTAAGCTACATCCGCAGCCTCCCACCTCTCCTCCTCTTATTTTGAGACAGGCTCTCACTAAGTTGCGTGCCTGGGCTGGGCGCAAATTTGTGATTTCCCTGCCTCAGCCTCCCAGTGTGCTGGGATCGCAGGTGTGGACCACCTGTGCCTAGCTAGGAAAATTAGTCTTTTGTTTCTGAGTTTCAAATATCTTTTAGTCTTGTCACTTGAGTCATAGCAGTTCTACTTCTACTTTGTTTCTACTCATGGTTAATGAGTGCCAGAATGTTTGGAGGTTCTTTCACTTTACCCCATTAGAAAACCCTGATCAGTTGCAGAACAATACCCTAATAGTGAATGAGTTGGTTGTTAATTTCTGACTGTTAAAATTAAACTGTCAGGCATGGTGGCACAAGCCTGTAATCCCAGCGCTCGGGAGGCTGAGGTAGGAGGATGGCTGTGAGCTCAAGGCCAACGTGAAGTGTATAGCGAGACCCTATCTCAGAAAAAGAAAAGAAAATTAAATAGTGTTAGGACTTGGAATATGCTTTCAGATAGTCCCTTGATGTTTTTAGACGAAACTTAAGAAAAGCCACACCTCCTGGGTCACACAGTGGGTAAGCAGCAGAGCCAGAACCAGGGCCCTTCTCTGGCTTCCATTCTGGGTGAAGATGGCCATGTAGCATACACTGTGGAAGTTCTGAGCTCCTGACTGCAGTTAGGACTGAAAGCTGATTTTGGTGGAGTTGTGAGACTTTTCTCTTTCTGATGTTTGCTTCTTCTCTCACCTCCTTCCCCAAAAGCCTTCTGAATATTGACAGTATACCCTGAGGTGGAACAAGCACCGCATAACACTGTCCCTTGCTGTGGTTGGGGCTCCCTCGGCTCTAGGCCCACAGCATGCAGAGGCAGGAGAGGGACTTGGGGGGGACTCAGCCAGGCAGAATGCTGGCCACCCTGCTTGATTCAGACCTTGGGGAGGCCGAGCTGAGCTTGTTCATGTGGTCTGGATATTTGCTGCCAGGCCTCCAAAGTCTTCAAATGGAGAAAACCTGATCCTCCGTGGAAAGTCCTGGGACTTGGATTCCTTCCTGAGGATCTTCTTATCCATGTGATAAAAATGATAAATTTCAAAGGTAATTAAACATTTAAAAATAAAATGTGTGTTTATTTATCAGATCTAATATATCATCAACTATAGTATTACAGACAGCTAAGCTAGGCAGAAATATTATGGGCAGTCAGTTAGGGTGAGGTCCTTGAGACAGCCAGGATGAAAGTATAATGAATCTCAACTATGGCTGGAGACACATCTGTTGGAGACCAGGCCTCAAGATAAAAATGAGATGACCAAGCTCATATAGTTCCTCAAAGGACATGCACCAGGCCTAATGAAGCCTAACTGGATATCAGTCACCCTGGCAGTGACCGAGACCTCTGGACCCATCATTTCCTAGAGAAAGTCTTTGTTCTTTCTGCCCACCCTTGTTATGTGACTTGTTTCCCTACTGGATCACTGTTTCCTAAGCAACTAGTATTCTTATTGGTCAAGCATAGCTGGAACCCTTGTTATACCCATGTGGGTATTGTTCTATAAAATTTTTCTATAGAGTGGGGACCTGAGACAGCCCACTGGTGCTCCTTCCTGCCTCTCAGGAGCTATATCTCTGTCCTTCAATAAATATCTTCCTACTTTTAACCTTGTTCCTAGAATTCATTTTTTGATTTTTAGAGAACACATACTGAGTATTTAGCAAGTTGGCAGTTATAATATTTCCCTTATATTTGGAGATGCTGATATCACCCCTGTAGCAATAGTATTTACTACTATTTTGTACATCAATTTAAAAATTCTGGGGCTGGGAAAATAGCTCAATAGAATAAGTGCTTGCCTGGCAAGTGCAAGGGCGTGAGTTCAATCCCCAGTTCTGCCAAAAAATAAATAATAAATAAATAAATAAAATAATAAAAATGCTAAACTGACCGATGTTTGCTTGTCACATAGACTTTTCTTATATTCGTATGCATCTTATGTTAATCAGCTGTCCCTATAATGAAATAACTGAGATAATTAACTTATAAAAAGTTTGGGCTGGGGCTGGCCAGATAGCTCGGTGGGTTAAAGCACCTGCTTAGGCAGACACAGGGACCAGGGTTCAATCCCCAGCTTGCTGGCCCTGCCCCCCAGGCATGCTGAGACAGCGATTGAGACTGGGTGCAGTGGTGCATGCCTGTAATACTAGCACTTGAGAGGCTGAAAACAGGAGGATCACTCCAAGTCCAATCTGTGTGGTGAGATCCTATAGACCCTGTGCTAAATATATATTTTTTTAAAAAGTGTTTGGGCTGGATGTGGCTGAGTAGTAGAAGCCCTGGGTTTGATCCCCAACATTGCCCAAAACAAAAATAATATAAATAAAAAGTAAAGAGAGAGGTTTATTTTGGCTCATGGTTTTATACATTCCAGTCTAAGACTATGGCTCCATTGTTTGGGATTCAAGCAGGAGTAGCACATCATGGCAGGAGTTTGTGGTAGACCAAAGACCACTTATGAACCAAGAAGCAAGAGAAAGGACCAGGAAGAGACCGGATGCCAGAGTCCCTTTGGAGGGCACAGTGATCTAAGGGCTTCCCATTAGGCTTTCCTACATCTTAATAGTTCTTTGCCCACCCAGTTGGGGGCCAAGCTTATATGTAATACAGGACCCTAGAGGGACATTTGCCTAAGCCATAGCACATACACAAAAATATAATTTTTCTTTAAATGTGAAATCATTTTTTAACTTTTTATTGGTACATTTTAGATATAATGATAATATTCATCATAGGGAAATTGTACCTATGCACAATTATTGTAGTTTGGGTTTTACAAGGGGAAAAATACAATACAAAATATTTGGTTATAGAATTATTTTATAATAGTCACCCAAAGGATCATATACAAAGGGAATGCAAGAAATCCGTCCACACACTAAAGACCAAAGAATCTAGCTGAGGGCCTGGATCCCATGGTAATGTCCTGCATGAGTCCAGCTGAAGACCTAGAGCACGTAAACACTGCCCCCTACAAATCCAGCTGGGGGTCATGAGCCCATAATTATGTCTCATGCAGGCCTGCTTCACAGATCTGTGCTGGGAAGGCCCACGGGTCAGGGTTGGAGACCAGAAACTCTGTGCCAGCAGGATGAAGGATCTGTGCTAGCAGGCTGAGGGGTCTGCACTGGAGCCAGGAAGCGATGCTCAGAGTAAGAACCAGAGCTCCCCCAAAAAGCTGCTACAGTGTCCATCCTCAGCAACAGTGAGGTCCCAAGTTCCCATCGGGAAAGCCAGCACAGCAAGCTTCTGCAGGAGACTGGGCAGTGCACCATCTTCCCCTCTGAGACCAGGAAGCGAGGCTCAAAGTGAGGACAAGAGTTTCCCAGAGTGAAGCATAGCCGTCCTCAGCGCCAAGGTCCCGAGCTCCTCCTCTGATGAGAACAGCCAACTGCATCAGGAAAGCCAGCATGGCAAGGTCCTCTAGCAGAAGCACTCAAGAGAAGCAGCAGCTCCCTCACAGCTTCCCAACAGCTTCACTAACAGCCTCTCTTCCTCTTCTCCAGTTTTTCCTCTTATGTGCCCCGCAGCAACCCTCAGGTGGGCCTCCCGCACCCAGCACCATGCTGGGTCAGTTCAGCTGGGTGTTACAAGTTGACCGCCAGTGTCCATCCATCACAATGATGTATCTTCTTTTTTCCCATTCTCTCTCCTTCAGCCCCTATTCCATTCTTTATTTATAAAAGCTTTGCTTTCAATTTTTCCTTCTATTCTTTTTTGGCTGTCTCTTCTTTCTCTTTCTCCCTCCCTTGTTCCCTTTCTCATTGGAACATTTTCTTCCCATTTTCAATATCCATTATACACTTTGGTCCTAATTTACAGTTTCAGTTTCTTACACCAGAGAAACCATTTGGTATTTGAACATGTGTATCTGATTTATTTCACTTAAGAGTATGGTTTCAAGGTGCATCCATTTAGCCAGAAATGTCTCAAGCTTATCCTTCTGTATGGCACAGTAGTACTCTGTTATATTGAAAAGCCACATCTTCAGGCCGGGGAGATGGCTCAGTAGGATAAGCATTTGACTGGCAAACTCAAGGATCTGAGTTCAATCCCCGGTTCTGCAAAAAATAAATAAATAGCCACATCTTCTTTTTCCATTCATTGGTTGATAGGCATTTGGACTGTTTCCAAGATTTGGCTCATAATATAATATTTTAAAAGCTATTTCAAGTGGCATTTAAAATGAACCATAGCCAGATAGCAACACAATGCCTGTGACACCAGCACTGGGGAGGCTGAGGTAAGAGGAACAACAAAAAGAGAACCCATTTCTAGGGTAGCTTTCTTTCTTTTTTTTTTTTAATCATTATTATTATTATTATTATTATTATTATTATTATTATTTTGTGGTATCAGGGATTGAACTCATGACCTTGCACTTACTGGGCAAATGCTTATGCTGCTGAGCTATCTCCCCAGCCCCCAAGAACCCATTTCTAAATGAATGAATGAGTGAATGAATGCCAGCCCCTCAAGCACATATAACTAGCTGTGCCTTTAATGAGTTGCTTGACACGCCTGGAAGACAGGCAGGAGAAATTCCAAGTTCAAGCTTAACCTGAGAATCTTAGTGACTCAGCAAGACCCTGTCTCAACATTAAAACGTCAGACTGCGTGGGGATATAGTTCAATGTGAAGGCCACAAAACAAACCAAAAAAATGTAACTGAACCAGGTGAGGCTTATATCGGCAATTGTGGCCCTCAAGAAGCTGAGGCAGGGCCATCACTTGAGGTCAGGCTCAGCTACATAGAGAGTTCAAGGCCAACCTGAACTATATAGTGCCCAAAAAAAACAAAAACTAAAGTGATGAGTATCAGTAATTTAGACTAAATTCAGACATGTACAGACAGGCACTGTGACTATCTTTCAACCATTCAGCTGACAATGATCCTAAGATTTCACAGCTGTTAATGTGTGTAGGTGCATCTGAAAACTGATGCATTGTTTTATCTGTTTGACTAAGGTCAAAGCATTTATTGTGTGATGTAATTTGTTTTCCCAACAATTATGATGGATTGTAAATTGTTTTCTAGATAAGGAAACTGAGGCTTAGAGAAGCCTAGTGAATGGTCAGGGATCACAGTTAATAAGTCACAAACTGGGTCGTAAGCCCTAGTCTTTCTGCTCTGCCCACTTGTTTCCCAGCATTTGACCTCATCCATACCAGTCTTTCTGTTATATCAAAGCAGACACCTGGACTAGCCCCAGGAGCAAGGGCTGCCCTGGTTTTCTCCTTCTTCTGATAAAGACAAATGCTGCCAGAAAAAGGTATGCAGAAGCAGCTTTGTTAAAAATTAAAAGAATAGGGCCGGGGAGATGACTCAGTAGAATAAGCGCTCCCCTGGCAAGCGCAAGGGCCTGAGTTCAATCCCCGGTTCTGGCAAAAATAAAAAATAAAATAAAAAAATAAAAGAATATGATGCAAATTTAGCCAGGTGTGGTGGCACACATCTGTAATCCCAGCATTCAGTATGCTGAGGCAGGAGGATCCACAAGATCCAGGCCAGCCTCTGCTACAAAGTGAGCTCAAGACCAGCCTGAACTTCATAGCAAGAACCTGTGTTATATATCTATATCTACAGATAGAGGACTAGCTATGCCAGATAGCTATATAGATATAGTCCTATATCTATATAGTTACCTATATAGATATAGATATGGATAGATAGATATCCATATCCGGTGAGATAGCTCAGTGGACTAAGCACCTGCTTAGGCAAGCACAAGGACCGGGGTTGGATCTCCAGCACCCTGAGCTGTGCCAGCCATCAAGTGCAGGCATGGTGGTGGCCCACGCCTGTAATGCCAGCACTGGGGAGACTGAAAACAGGAAGATCACTACAAGTCTGAGCTCTGTAGTGAGACCCTATACCAAATACATTAATATATATATATGTATATATATATTATATATATATATATATAATGTTTAATTTGAGGACTTTCCCTCCCCCCTCTCTTCTATAAAGGTACCAGAAAGCAGCTGAAGAAGCAAACATGGAGAAGAAGAAAAGTGTAAGTACTCAGAAGCCCCCAGGCACATGTGACTCCACAAGCTGAGCTGTGTGGCTGAGCTTCCTGTGGCTTTGCAGGACTGCCGGACCACCTGCCCTGTTTTGGTTTGTGAGCCATTTGCTCACCTTGGAGAATTTGGCTCAGGTGCAAGGAGCCGTACATTTTCACCCAGGGTCTCGCCATGTTTCCTTTGCTGTGCTGAGTGAATGCTCTAAGTCCAAAAGCTTTGCCTTAGGCTGGTTAACGTGGCTCACCACTTCAGGTATGTGAGAACAGGGCTTCCTAGGCCACCTCCCATTTTTCCAAATCAAACAACCAGAATTTCTATACTGATGTATTTAAATGGTAGTAGTTATGCTGCTACATATTGTCATCCCCTGAGTTCTCGTCTAAAGCAAACTTCTTGACTCAGTCTACTTAAGTTTCATCCCTGCAGTTTCTCTGGCAACCAGGACTACAGGTGTGTACCCCAACACCTTCATTTCATCTTACAAAAGAAAAAATCATTTAAGCAAAAAGTCTTTAATTTGACTAGCATTACAGAAACATCCTGCTGGAAGTTTTCAGTACCTAACCTACTTAGTGCATAATATGCTCTTGGAGTTTAGTTTTTTAGTTACTCTAAGGGAGTAACACCTGCTTTGACCTCCATTTCCCTGTAATTTGAAAATGGATCTTCATCATACAAAAAGTGCTGCCATTTCACTCAACTGTTTGCTTCTTTTGCCCTTCTTCCTCCTGCCTTATTTTACCCTTCCTCCTTCTTTCATTTATTTGGCAAATTTTCACAGAGCTCCTAATCCCTGCCAAGCACTGAGTTAAGACTAAGACTATAGGCTGCATCTCCTTCCTCATGGAGTTCACATTTGAGTGACAGATGCAAACAGCAAAGGATCTGTCAGGTTGGGGACTGGTCCGATGCTGTGGAGCAGGTAAGGTGGATAGAGTTCAGGTGTAGGCCTCTGCGCGGTGACATTGGAGCAGAGATCTGAGGTCATGAGCCAGGGAGAAGAAAGAAGCAGGCAGAAGAAACAGCAAAGGCAGTTCTTTTGAATGGTATTTGAGGACTAGAAAGAGAAAAGGACCTTGGCTTAATTTTGAAGGGAAGGAGGCCGGGGAGAAGGAGGGGTTGCAAAAGACCAATGTGATTTGATTTAATTTTTAAAAGACCACAGAGCATAGAGGAGCCATGGAGAAGCATAGAGACCAAGGAGGAAGCTGTTGTAATGATTTGGAAAGAAATGATAATGCACTGGATTAGAGTAGCTGTGGTCTAGGTGAGAAGTGGTCAGCATTTATATAGAAGGAAGAGAGAAGAAATGAAGATGACAACGATGTTTTTGGCTCAAATACAATTACTTTAAAATGCAAGTAAGTGAGATGGGGAAGACTGCAGTAAAAGCGGCTTTAGGGTAGGAAATTCAGCTCAGCTTTAAACATGTTAAATTTGAAGTACTTGAAGACGACTTCCAAGTAGAAATGACAAAAGAAGCTTGGCTGTACCAAGCTTGAATTAGAAGAGATCTGGGCTGGAGATAAAAATGGATGTATGCAACAGTATCAATGGTATTTCCTTGAGCTGCATGAAATAATTTCACGAATGATTGTGGTTAGAGGAGAAGTCTCAGGCTGAACTCCAGCACTGGCAAGATAAGGAAGAATCAGCAAAGGAAATGAGGGACAGCTAGATAAAGAGCAGTAGACACAGGAGCAGGAAGTACTGGAAGTCACCTGAAGCAGACCTTTCTGCAAAGGAGAGTTAACAGAGTCCAACATAACTAACCTGAGAACTGACCATCATGTTTGGCAATAGGAAGGTGAATGGTTTTTGGAATAGTGGGATAAAGCCCTGATTGAATTAGGTTCAAGGCAGAGTGGGATGGTACAAAAATAGGTGGAGCATTTCTTATGTACCAGGTGCCAAAGACACAGGAATGAGATAGATTTCCTGCCTTCAAGGGACTGTTTAGATCTGAGAGTTTGAAAAGAAAAATTTACAATCTAAATGTGGTAAATTTCATGTGAAAGAAATAGGGCTCTAAGGGATAATTTTAAAGAGAACCATAATCTAGACTATGCTATATCAAAGTTTATTTCCCGGAAGTGATGTCTGACAGACCCTAAAGGACCATTAAGAATTAGCCACACAAAGCGGGGCAAGGAATGGCAGAGGGGTTGTATTTAGACAAAGGAAACAGCACATGCCCAGTGTGATAGTTTAAGAAAACAGGCTCACTGAAGAGATGGAGAATTGTCATATTCCACTAGGCAAAAAGCAAGTGAGGAGAGCAAGGCATAAAGGGAGGAGAGACTTCAGCTGTAGTCAGGATGAGCTTAAATTCCTGTTGAAACCCAGGGTGGAGGTGCAAGCCTGTAATCCCAGGACTCTGGAGACTGAGGCAGGAGTTTCCCTGGGAGTTCAAGGATAGTCTGAGCTACATAGACCAAGGCTTGCCTGAACTGTAAAAAGAGACCCTATCTCAAACAGGCAGGATGCTCGCTCAGGTGATGTCTAGGTAGAATTGGTAGGTAAGGGGAGATATCTTATGAAACTAGGGGATAGATAGCTTGCACACATGGGACCTAAGAGCAGGCTTTGAGGGACAGAGGGGAAAACTAAATAAACTAAGGAATGGACAGAGAAAGTGAAAGAAATCTAGCAAAAAGAAATGCCACAAAAACTTGGAAGGGGGGAATTTTAAAAAGGGGAAGTAGTCAGTAATGGCAACTGCTACAACTTGTTTGAGACACTCTCAACAGAGGAATTTCTTCCCTTCCTTGGAGACTGTATCCAGGAAGCCCATGTGTATCTTGCTAAACAACTTCTTTGAAAGTGAAAATGTCCCTGCAAAGATTTGAGCATGATAGTTCATTTAAGGCAAAGGACTTACCCAGCATCATGTATCTGAGTAACAGATCTCTGACTTAGCCCAATCTTAAATCAGATGGTTTGCAGGAAAGACACTGTGGTGAGATTAGATTCAGGAAGCCAGTTATTCAGAGGCAACATCTGCCAATATTTTCAGGACGACTGGGTAGAGTGAATAGGGTCCTGGATGTCACTTTGAGGAAGGAGGCTGTAACAGTATAAAAAACAATATGACCATTAAACTTTCAGCCTTATTCTAAAAAAATACTTGGGGAAGTTAGAACCTTGATGCACACAACATCAACTAGAGTTTCATTTTACCTTGTCTCCTGCACCTCTACCATGTACAGCAATTAGAAAGGACAGTAGGAGACTATAAGCCAAGATCAGGATTTGGGGGCTGGTAAAGCACCGGGGTTGGCCATGTTTGGTCACATTTTGAGGGGTAATTGAAGGAGCAGGGAGGGCCATTCATTTAAAAATGTTACCACTCACAGAGTCCCTACTTATGTCTATTATTATTATTATTATTATTATTATTATTATTATTACGTTTCTTGTTTGAGACAAGATCTCACTATGTAGCCCAGGCTGGCCTCAAACTCACAGTAGTCCTCCTGCCTCAGCCTCCCAAGTGCTGGGATTGTAGAAGTGCGCCACCACGCCTAGCCTATAATACATATATTAATACAGTCTTATGTACTCCTTGCCCAAGATACCATGGCTGGATGAAGGTAGATTTTGCAGGCAATGAATGTTCATTGTAGATAATACAAAGAAGGAGAAAAAAATATAAGTGATCTATAATTCATTATCCAGTGCTCACTTGTGCCTCTGGGTGTCATAGTATTTTTATTGTGTTGTGTTTAGCTATTGCTTTTTTCCCCTGCAACGTCTTGCTTCTCTTTCTTCCCCATCTTTGCTTGCCTCGCACCTGAAAGACTGGGACATCTGCCAGGCCCGGGCAGCGCTGCCAGGAGTGACTGAGGGTGTGGCTTGCTGTCAGACCACAGTGCCCTGCACTTCTCCTTTTTCTCCCCCACACATCCCTCCACCCCTACCTCAGCACTCTTGAACTTGTATTCTCGGGAGGTCCTTTTAATGAAGGAGCATACTAGCTCCTGAAAATGCTCCCTGTGGGGATGTCCTCCAGCCTGGCCTTGTTTAACTATTAGTTCTCTCCCACCCAGATCCCTCTCTTCCTGCTCCCCACAAGTAAAGTAAAAGTGAATGTTTTCATGCTGCTTATAGCAACATCAAATCTATTTAATACTTCTGTGAAATTTTATTTTTGTGTTTGAAAGGTTATATTTAATTTTGTTTCTGTATTCATAATAATATATGAATATATTATTTTACATATATGAATATGTATTAAATACATATATATTTATTGTAAAAAAGAAAAACCAGTGCAATAATCCATTGTCCAAAGATAACCTGTGAGCCAGGCATTGGTGGCACATGCCTGTAATCCTCAGAAGGCTGAGGCAGGAGGATTGAAAAAGGCTAGCTCAGGCTATATAGCTTGCTTGAGGCCAGCCCTGGGTGACCTAAAGACCTCAAGTTCAGGTTAGACTAGATATTGGCAGCCTGTCTCTTAAAAACAACAACAACAACAACAAAACAGTAGGGCATAATGATGCACACCTATAATTCCAGAATTTAGGGAGGCTGAGACAGGTGTATTGTCATGAGTTTGAGGTCTCCCTGGGCTACATAGCGAGATCCTGTCTCAAAAAACCAAACTAAACCAAAAAATAAAACAGAGATAACCTGTGAACTTCTAGACTCCATTTCTGTCCATATATATATATATATATATATATATATATATGGGATCCTGCTGACTTGTTTTATTTTTTCATTAAAAAATATCTTATAATCATCTGTCCATGTCAACAAATATATTTGATCCCTATAATACACATTTGAGAAAAGTACTGTCCAGTGACCCAAACAAAACCCTGCTCCTGTGTGGCATGGCAGGGCAGGTGAAGATAAGCTAGGGTAACTCGCCAGCCTGGGGCATGAAGCAATAGGGCCAGGAATGCTTCCGGTTTGAAGCCCCAGCTTTTGGGGCTGCTTTTTGAAATGGGGAGGGGTGTTACTGTGTTGTCAGTCTGGTCTTGGGCTGGACTTCAGTGATGTTTCCTGCCTCAGCCTTCCAAATTGCTGGGATTATGGGAGCAAATCAACACACCCATTGAAACAAAACCTTTTTTCATTCTCAACAAAAACTTTAATGCTACTACTATCTCTGATCCCTTCTTTCCTTCCGTCCCTTCTTCGATGAATCATCTTGTAAACTACAGTTTAAACACTGGAATGAAGCAGATGTTCTGTAACTTTGCTTTTTAAACCCTGCTTGATGAAATGGCTCTCAGTGTATTCAGAAGAGTAATAGGGTGAGAGACTTAATTCCTAATATAGCTGCTAATCCTGTCTAATTCCCTGAAGTCTTTCAGTCCTGGGTTGTTTGTCCTTTCTTTCTTAATTGAAAGAGCGGGGAGCCACGCACTGCAGGAATGGAGAGTAAGAAGGTACCGCAGATCAGTTTGCTGGAAAGGTGCTGTTCAGTTTAGTGAGTAGGTCTTTCAAGGCATAAGACATTTAATTTCACGTCAACAAGCATGTTACCTCTATTATTCTCCTGCAGTAGGGACAATTTCCAGGTTGTTTTCTACCTTGTATGTATAGTTTCCATTTTCACCCAGGCGAAAGTGAACTCTCAGATATGTAAGTAAGCAAACTTTGAAAAAGAGGCTGCGTGGTGTTTGTGTTTTGTATGTTTTTCAACCAAAAGATCTGTAAAATAGTAACTAAGAATTGAGACATAAACACTTAGGAGAAAGTGAAAAAAATTAAATTTTTATGTAAAAATAAACTGGGAGAACTAAGGGTGTCGTCAGTGATAGAACAATTTGGTAACATGTCCAAGGCCTTGGCTGGTTCAATCCTTAGCACCAAAAAAAATTTTTTTAAGTTTATATTCTTGGAAATTATGTTAAATATAACTAAATATCATTTATGCAAATACTTATAAAATCCCAGTGACTTCTTTAGATTTCTACAAATGTTTCGGTCCTTGATGCAACTACCCATAATTAGGGATATTATATATCCTCTCTTTGTCTTATTTTTAAAAGAAAAAAACCAGAATTCATCACATAGTTTTTTTTTGTTTGTTTGTTTGTTTGTTTTTGGCATGATTTAATGAACTTACTGGAACACAGCTGCGGTATTTAAAGTACCTGGTATTTTGATTTTTCTTTCTTTCCCATGAATCTGGACAAAAACCTCTCATCTCCAGTGTGACTAGCATGCGATCTGGGCTGTTCTTTCTTCTCATTTTGTCCTTATAAGGCTATCCTGTTTTATCACTTCCTGCCTCAGCTCCTGACTTTTTCTCTCTTCCCCTCTCCCTGTCCTGGGGTGAATGCTTGCTCCATGTGGCAGGGCTATAACTGTTCACAGCTGTCTGAAGCAACTTTCATTTTACAAAGAACATGTTTGACTGTTTCAGCAGGCAAGTCATAACTGGCACTGACTTCTTGTTCTTCTAGAACACTGAAAATCTCCCCCAGCACTTTAGAAGGGGAGCCCTGACTGTGTTAAAGAAGAAGTGGGAGAACCCAGTGCCCGGAGCAGAGGTGCACACAGACCCAGTGCGAAACAGCAGCTCTGAGATTAGGCACAGAGTCGACCGTCCTCCTGCTGAGGTGACAAGCAGCTCCACTTCTGGAGCTGGAACTGACCAGGACGGACAGAGCCAGCCCAGACCTAGATTTGGGTCACGCCCTGAACCCCGTATTCAGCGTCAGTATCATCCTCAGGACAGTGAAGATCTGAAAGACCACAACACAACTGAAAGTGACAACATGGAAAATTGTCTGGGAGATTCCAGACATGAAGTTGAGAAATCTGAAATCCACGAAAACGCAGAAGC
This sequence comes from Tympanoctomys barrerae, assembly GCA_002564285.1. Lineage (NCBI taxonomy): Eukaryota > Metazoa > Chordata > Mammalia > Rodentia > Octodontidae > Tympanoctomys > Tympanoctomys barrerae. The sequence goes on along the minus strand of NDGN011471384.1, from coordinate 2,083 downwards.
TTCAAGCAAAATAGAGAAATATAGTGTCCCACTGAACAGGCTTAAGATGATGTTTGAGAAAGGTGAACCAACTCAAACCAAGGTAAGAACTGGGCAGGTTTAAAATTTGAAAAGGTCATTTAATGTGCTAAACAAAGCTATTTTTCTAATCTGGGGAATTGGAGTACGGTTAAATATGTGGTTCATATATATGTCTTTTGATTCAAGTTTGTTGAGTTAATAGGAAGTCTCAAATTATTTACATAGATATAGTACTAAAATTTGTAAAGTCTCTGAGCCAATTTCAAGTTAAATCAAGCACCTACTGGGACTCAGATTTATATCTAGAAATAAAGACTTGGACCCCGATTGGATTATGTGTTTTTCTACACTTGCTCTTTTAGTTTGTCTTCCTGTGCTTTTGTCCCTCATAGCCTTGGGGGTGGAATTACTGCTGAATTGCTCTCTGCCTGGACACAGCTGCAGGAGGGGTGTTAAGGCCAGAGTTTAACATCAAGACTGAGGCTTAGTTGTCTATTTGCTAGCTGAATCCCTTCTCTTCTTCTCAACTTCCTCATCTGTGCCTTCCAACAAATGTTTTCTATCAGCTAAAATCCCCTCCTGGGGGGGCGAGGAATCAATGGAGATAGCTAGACTAGCTGTTGCTTTCAGGAGTTTTGACTTGCAAATGCGCAGGGTTGCATTTTCCTAAACTGCTAATGAAATTTGATCCTTCATGTGGATCGCAGACTGAGTCCCCAGAGGGAATTACTTAACTAGAAAATGAGTTACATATGCTGGAGATTTATAACACAATCCAAGGGCTGCAACACTGGTCAATTTTTCCAGTTTTCTCATACTTTCCTGCATATCTGGCTTTGTACGTAGGGTTGGTTTGGTACAGCAGTCATAATGAAATAAACAGATCTGATGGGCAGCAAAACCATCATTTACTGTAGATTCCATTTGTATGGGAAAGCTGTTCTTTTTTGTTTTTTTTAAAGCTACGTATTTGGCCCAGATTCCTTTTGGGAAGCAATAGTATGAAGCATTCTCTCTGATATAAAAGCTAGATTACTCATTGTATAGCCCATAGCCCTCGGCTGCAGTATGTACAGTGTGGTTTTGTCAGTTCTTTCCTGTGACTTGCTGTGCCTGCTGTTTTCTTGCCTAGGGAAATGCTTGAGTGTTTGGGGATCATCTATTTCAAGGCCTAGGAGAATTTTCAAAGGTTTGTAAAGCTAGAACTCTTTTCAAGCATGAGCTTTAAGCTCTGCCTTAACAGGGAAGCCAGTTGGCAAGAGATGTAACCACAAAGCAGTTTTATGACTTTTATTAAATTCTCTTCCCACCTAGTTTTTGGTCTCTTCGGCCTGCCAATTCTTCCTTTCTCCTTTATGGCCTTGAAAAAAATTTAAATGGAAAGAAACTGCTCTAGAAATCCTAAACAGAGAGGAAGGGGCTTTGTCATGATGCAGAGCACCATCGCAAGTCTCTCATCACTGACCTTGCTAGAGGGAGCACAGCTGACATCCTGCCAGCGTACACAGTATGGAGTCGGTGCAGAATGGAGCATGCATGTCAAAACTGGCCCAGGGTAGGAAATGACTGGGATGGCAGGGAGCAGAAATGCTGATTATGTGTAAGGATCCGGTGAAATACTTTTTTCTCATAAATGTCTAGTGAGAGATGGGTCTGGGCAAGCCGATTTCCTGTATGTCTGGTCAGAGTGATAAAAACTCCTGTATAAAGATCTTACTAGATCACTGATGGCACTGGGCAACCTGGTGACCAAGAAAGATGGAAGAGTTTTGATATTCACCAGGGCTTTTTTTAGCTTTGGATATTAGGATGTATGCCCATTAAATTTCCTGATTAATTTGTCCTTTGTCACTTAATTGATGGTTTACGAAATGAAAAGTGTAGCTATCCTTAGTTTTATAGTTGTTTCAAAAACTTAATTTGCCATGTTGGAAATAACCAAAATTACTTTTAAAAGTAAAAGTCCAACATTTCAATCAGTGTTAAGAAAAGTTTTGCCAGGGCTGGGGAGATGGCTCAGTGGAATAAGAGCTTCCCTGGCAAGTGCAAGGGCCTGAGTTCA
>NDGN011471361.1:0-13040 GCA_002564285.1 Tympanoctomys barrerae | reverse complement strand
GAAGTCCCCACCCCATGACTGCATGAGGCTTTGGGGGGACAACCAGACACAAACCATAACAACCATTAAATGGAACGTTCATTTGCCAGGCATGGCTAATACATCGTTGGTACTTGATATATTATTAACTTATATAAGTCGATGTCAGTAACAGAATTTTCAGAATTTATGCTGAGATTTGAGTACCTGATAATTCAAAACTTTTAAAGATTCCCTTAAACCTTTCTAGCCATGTATGAGGTGCATAACATCACTGTTTTCCTAAGAGACTTCGGCTGTCAGTTGCAGTTTTAAGAACATGGAAATGTCAGGGGTTTTAATTTTGTGCACAGCATTTTTTTTTCACATTTGTCAGTCACACTTAACCCTAACAGACCTTACAAGTAGAATTTTTATCATCCCCCCTTGTACCAAGGGAACAGAAGTTCCAAGGGCTCAAATCGTCTGCTGACATGCAAACGAATATTAAAGTTAAGGCCCTTTAAAGTCACTGCTTTCAAATCCCATTCTTTCTGCAGTAGCCAACAGGTTTCACTTCCTCCCAGGTACCCTTCTCTGTCCACACATCCTGGTGAGCCCCGAGTGAGGCTGTGCTTGAGTGAGTGCACTAGGTGTGTGTGCATGGCTAAGTTTTGCTATGTGTTTTTCTCATTATGGATGTAAATTTGTGTGAGTCTGCCTGTGCTTGGTTGTTCTGCTCCCTCCGTGTGTGTGTGTGTGTGTGTGTGTGTGTGTGTGCGCGCACATGTGTTGTGCATTTACTGTGTTTGGCTATCTGTACACATCTTTAGATTTGTGGGAATAGGTGCCTTCTGTGTGTCCATGTGTCCATGTACTGATAGTGTCTCTTTGTGTCTCTGTGTGTCTGAGCCAGTGAATCTGTATACATAGTTGTGGGTCTGTGTCTGTGTCTCTTCCTGAATCTCTGTCTGAGTGTTTGTGTGAGACTGTCTAATAATATGAGGCTGCTTGAGAGTATATCTGTCTGTCAGTGTATGTTTTTTGATAGTGGTAGTTACTGCTATTTGTGGTTTTGGTTTAAATTTATGCTGGTAGATGTAGGTTCTGCCTATGGAGAGAATATTTGAAAATTTTGCACATGAACATGTTTTATACAGTTCTTTCCATTGCTTCTTGCTCCTCAACATTGTCTGGATTCTGGTTGTTTGAAGGGTGCCCATGGTTCACAGTGGCAGAGGTTCACTTTTTGCTAAGATGCAGTTTGCAGTCTTGATGTTTGCAACTGAGACCAGAATTTTCCAAACTACTGTCTTCCTGCTATGGATGAAAATTCTTACGTTTGTTTTTGTTACATCCCTGATTTGTCCTTTATATCTTTTTAGGAATGATGTCAGCAGCATTGGTCCTGAAAAAAAGCACAAATGTATAATCCATGTTGCCCAACAATCTTATTTCTCACATTTTCTGTCCCAGTAGTTCTCAACAGAGATAACTCTAAGTTGTACTTTTGTCTTATATAGAAAAAAAATTCTATCAAAAGAGCATATATTTGAGTTTCTCTTGAATATGTTGGTTATAAAATATCAACACTAAAATTAATCTCATTTTCTTTCTGTGAAATGGGCTAACTGGAGAAATGTTCAAAGAAACACTAATGAACTGTTACAATTAAAGAAAGTCCTATTCTATCAAGACCTTTCTATTCTTTTAAGAAGTTGAGTCTTCTGATCTTAGTACCATTCCTATAATGGAGCTTGGAGGCAAATTTAGTTTTTATTATTCTAGGCTCCTGATTTGGTTCCCATAAAATGATTTCCTCAGGTCCAACAAAACATCAGAATTAAAAGAAGCATAATTCTTTTCAATCTGTCGTGTCTTGGCCCATATCTCAACTTCACAACCTAATTAATGATCTTTTCAATGAAATAAAATATGTATAACTAGCTGAGTTCCCTGGGGCCCATTACTTTTGAGTGCCTTTGTTTACTTCTTGGGAAGGTAAAAATGATGATCATACAAGGCTGTGGGAAACATGAAAAAAGCAACGCTAATGAAATTGGTAGAGCAAGTAATTGTTCTCCTGGCTTCCTTACTGCTATTTGCAACCACAGAATGCGAAGTTAGGTAGGAAGTGCTCAATATCCTATATATAGCACATATGCTAGGTGCTTGGGATTCAGAGAAATATTGGCTCTCCTTTTTCTGCCCTAAAGGAAGGTGTAGTCTGATTTGGGAGACAGTGTAGATATAACATAAAGTTCAAGTGCTGAATNTGAGAAACAGGCTACAGGTCATTTAAACTTGTGAAAGTAAAGGAAATCCTTTGGATCCATGGCTGTGTAGGAAGAGATCTGAAGGAGCTGGAAAGGCTTGTAAAGCCTCACAGAAAGGCTGGGATAAATTGAGGGAATCTTTCCCTACAGACAAACTTGGAAGAAGTCAATTTGTTACATAGCAACTGCACAAACTGCTAATACAGTGTTTCCCTGAAAGCAAGACATAGTTGGAAACTAATCAGCCTCAAAAACTTGAGATCAGAAGTGCCAGCCCCAATCAGCCTATCTGTGCCTAAAAACTTTCTTTACAGAGTAACTACCAAACAAGGGAATGGTGCTGCTAGGTGAGGCAAGGATAGGTCCATTGGAGATGCATTGTTTTTTTAGCTCTAGTTTTCAAAACTGATTATTTTCCAGCTAGGTCTTATTTTGAGGAAAGAGAGTTAGTGATTCTCTTTCAGTAAGAACTCCCAAGGTTAGAATATTGTAAATGAAGATTAAAAATTGAAATAATTAGAGTACACTAGCGTAATAAATGCTTTCATGGAAAAGTCTCATTTGATTTTCACAAAAGTCTTATGAGATAGGGGTTGTTATCTACTGTTATCTCTCTTTACAGATAAAAAGCAGACACACTGAGGATACATGCAGACGAGTCTGGCTTGAAATCCTAGCTCTTTTCTGTATACTGGGCCACACTGTAGGTTACTGTTACTGGTAATTGGAAAGAAGGTCTCCTGTCTTGCCTTTCCTGTTCCCCTGATGCTGAGCCTAAACTGCTCCGGCACTTTTCACTGATTGCATACTTCTGACAATAGCTCAGAATTTGAAAGTAGTAGCTACTCTTGTGGGAAGAAAAATATTTTCATCTGAATGTGTGCTTTTGAATTTGCCCCTCCTCAGTCAGAGGGAAGTCATATTATAAGAAGATTGCTTCTTACTGGACTTTAGGAGAATTTTAGTCATCCCTGCTTGCTTTCCCTTACTGCCATATTCTCCTGTTTTCTTTTCTGACGTTCTGGGTTGGTTACAATCTGTCCTTCTTTGTCTCCATCCTCTTATGTGTCTGAGCTTTTATTTCTTTCCTTCCCTTTTTTTCCCTTTGTACTAGTTTTTCTCCCTTCTTCCAATTCTTCCCCCACCTCTTTCCTTCCTTTCTTTAATTCCTTTACTTTTCCCTGCAAACTTCTATCTTACTGCAATTAGGGTGCAGTCTCTGACCACTGATGATTTTTCTCCCAGTTCCAGTAGTTGCAGGAAGTAGCTCATGTTTTTAGATTCTCTCTGAGGGGCTCTAGCATGTAACCCCCACTTCTGACTACCACACACAAGTCACAGAACCAGCAGAGTCCCAGGAGCTCCTGGTTGCGCGTCTCCAGCGAGCCTGCCCCAAACCTCCTGAGAATTACCATCCTAGTACTCCATCGGGGGATTGATAGGCGACTGGTACAAATTTATTCAGAATCTAGTGCTGTTTTTATTTATTAAATGGCAATGCAGTAAAGTCTTAGAATTGAGTAGCTTCAGAAAGTTGCATTTATAAAACAAATACTGACTTTGAAAGCTTTGGAAGGCATTCTGGGGGCTGATCTTCCTGATTTCATGACTTGTACCCAAAACTGAGCCAAGTCTCATAAATTAAGCCATGCACAATGTTATAAGAAATTCATCCTGGATTTTAAAGCTAGAGTTCTGTTTTCCAGGTTACTATGTGTGGGATTTTGAGGGAGTCTTATCTTACTGAACTTCAGTATATGCTGTGGAATCTGCAGGATAGGCCTTTCAAAAGAGAGGGAAGTGGAAAGGGCTTTTCAGTTTCCGAGATGCCAGTAGTCATGCTGGCAAACACAGGCTGTCTGTTGCGTGAAGAGCAAGGGAGCTGAGCAGAGGATTTCTGCTTAGAAGGAATACTGTATGCCTCCTGCCTACTGCATCATTAGAATGAGGTGGACTCAACGCTGCCTTGGGCTGACAGCATAAATAAGTATTATGTCCTCACTGTTTTTCCATAAATAAAACAAGTTTTTGTTGATCAGCTTTGTGGGTGGTGGTGGAGAAGATAGGTTGTAGAAAGGAAGTAAAGATGATTTCAAGTAAATCAAGTCTGTTGTACCTAAGATTTCTGATGTTTATGGAAAATATTTATTTTTTTCCTCAGAGAATTACATGAAGACTGAGAATTAGTGAAATGTATGTTGATTTACCATTCAGTATAAAACAATGAGGTCAAAACCCTGTGATTAATGAATTTCACATGGTGTTTTACACAACCGGTTTTCCAGTGTCATTTCCTAAACTTTCATAATATTAAAAGGTAACTTAATGAGAAAAAATTATCAAAAGGCAATGTTTGAGGGAATATTAAATATTAACTTGTCTTCTGTAGAAATGTGTTAAAGGGTGAAGTTTACAGTTAAATTATTTTGTCTTTTTAAAATTATTATTCTTATCTGTACCTGTTTGTAGTGCATTGTGATTATATTCATCAGGGGGAATTAGTGCATATAGGTGACACTTTTCAATTCTTTCTTTAACCCATTTACCTCCCTGGAGAAATGGAGGGAGGAGAATTGGGCTTAAAGGGGGTGGATTGTGAAGAGCTGGACATGTGCATCAAGCCCTATGAGGAATGTCATCATCTGGCTACAACAGATGAATCAGTTTATCTTGAAGGCAAGATATGTGACTGCTCAGAGAAAAGGACAATGAATTTCAAAATAACTGAAAATACAAATGTGAGTGCTGCACACCTACTAATTTGCTTTCAGGTGAAGACTAATATTTTGAGCCAAATAATTCCTGAACAGATTATATTTATATTAAAGCTCTTTCATTTATTTGACTTGACAAGACTAGATGACCAATAAGAGGATCTACAACTTCTGAAATCATTATTTAGATGACAGGTTTTAACATACTAGTGTTTTTTATAGGCAAGAAGCCTGGCAAGGCCTAGGAGCAGGATTTTTATTGTTTGTTTATGACTACTTATGTGGTCATCACTTTTATCTATGAAAGACTAAAATTTTTATAATAGCTTAATTTGAATATGAACTTTACTTAATCACTAAAAAGCAGAATTAGTCTTTTTTGAGGTTTTACATCTCTTTGTGTCAAATTTTGCAATAGAGTTTAGTAAGAGTTACATTGTGTGTGAGTGCATGTGTGTGTGTGTATTGGGTACAGGGTCTCACTATGCAGCTAAGACTCAGTGATCCTCCTGTTTTCAGCCTTCCCAAGAATTATATTTTTTAAACTTTTATAGCTTGTGTAATTATCCTCATGATATTCTTAGGCCATTAATTGGTCCAAAAGTACCATTAAAAAGCTTACAAATATTTAAAACCTGTGCTTATTTTAATGTTCACATTGGAAGTTGTATATTCTACAAATGCTGGAACTATTTGTTTCTCTGGAGACTTTACAAAGCCATTTGAGGAAATTCTCATGAGGTGGTATTTGGGATTGTGTGAACAATCTCTCTGCCTTAAATCCTGCTCTACCTAATTTTCTGGGCTGCTCCAGGCCTAGACAGAGGATGGAGAAGGAGCAGGAGAACTACTATCTAAGCTTTAGTTGAAACATGTGCTTGGGTATTGATGGGCCTAACTAGATTCCTCGAGGTATTGCTTTTATTTCATGTAGAAATATTAACCTGTGGTCTGAGCACCTTTACTAATTCTACAGGAATGATTACTTAATTACATTCGACTAGACCAGAAATTTAGTTCCTAGATTTTAAAATCTCTTATTATTTAGTTTCTAAACTTGATTATCACGCTGACTCCAAATTTATGAGCTAAACCATAATTCAGTTCCCATTTTGTTGTAGTCTTGGTATTTCAACTGTTGCAACATCAGCCTGAAGATTGACTTTGCAGTTACTGAGAAATAAAGCTTGCAGAGTCTCTGTCTACATTGTCATGACCTATCGTGTACTGCATTTCAGCACCTAATTTCTGAATGTGGCAATAACAACAAATAAAAAACCATGCAAAATATATTTCTATATTGAAAATATTTCATGATTGTGCCAGGGAGAGTCAGATGGGAGGATCCTGTGATCTGTATTTGTATTTATATTTGTATCTGTATGTATTTATTTTACCATTTGTGGACACAGTGGAAGGGAAGAATAACACTGTAGCTATCCCCTCTATTCACCGGCTTCCTGATGACAAACAGCCCATACATGTGGAGAGCCTATACCCCATTTACATCACATGCATAATGTACTCTCTCTGCAACAGTGGCTTCGCGGGCTTGTCAGAATCGCCTAACACACACAGTGATCGTGATCAGCACATTTTTTTAGACTGCAATAATCAGAGAAACATAGCAGCGATGTGGGAACAGGAGGAAACAGCGAGGCATAGCCATGTACCCATCATTGTTCTGTCGCATTCCTCCAGCCAGTGTGGCTTCCCTGGAAGCCGAACAAAGGGTCATGAATTTAGGGGAGTAAAACATGGACCCACATGCAAAACTAACACCTCTGTCCTTGAGCTTTGTATTCACAGTAAAAGGGAAAACACTGACTATGGGAAGGAACAAACGGGGCGCGAAAGCTTTGTTGATCTATGCATGTGCTTATGTAATAATCTTCAAACAAGACGTGCAGCCTTTTACATGTATGCCCAGCCTTTTAATCTAATTTAAGTGTTTGACTATCACACCTAAAAAAAAAAAAAAGAACAAAAGAAAAGTCAGATACAAGAAATAAACTGAATCCTCAAAAATATGTAAATACAAGGTCCTAATAAAATATTGCCTGCTACACTAATTAGCATGCTGTTTACAAGATTTATTCTTAGCATGCTAACATCTTCGTGGTTTTCACACATGCACTAAAACATAATAATTTCATTGCAGTCTTCCCTCCTCATATTGTTCAAGATTTTAGCAAGAGTCCAATCCTGGAAGCATTTTACAGAACAGTTAGCGTGTCCCTGCTCTGTAACTGTTTGCAGTATTCCCAAATAACTCTTGCACATGAGTTCAATAAATAATTGGAAGCCCAGATGTTTGAAACGGATGTAGCAGATACACTCTAGCTGCATTTAAAATACAGCTACTTTCCCTTTGTCCTCTCATCAGCTTCCCAGCGTTGCACTCTGCCATTTCCAGTTCTCTTCTAATTAACCCTACACGCGGGTTTGGGTGTTCCTGTTCCCACACGGGTCCCTCTTGCGGGCAGCACGTGGCGGTGTCCTGTGCTCCTGCTGCCGCTGTGCGCGTCCTACGTACGAGGGCTACTTCTTCAAACTGAACTGTAGCCTTCTTTGTTCTTCAGTTCACCCCCTGATAAGGCAATTTCTCAGACTGAAACATGATCTATCATTTCACAGAACAAATAACCTGAGTAATTCTGCATAAGTAAGCTCTTTATGGACGGAACCACAATGATTTCTCTGAATCCTTCCGTAGCACTATTAAAGTGGGCTCTTGACCAGTGTTTGCTAAAGTAAAAAAGATGGATATAGATAAGTAAAAATAAGAACATTTTTGAATTTTGCTTTAAAATAGACCTAATTTTCAGGAGCTAAAGGAAATGTAAAGAAAATATTAATTTGATTTACAATAGCTTTAGCTTAAGACATTCAAGTTTTTGTTACTATACATAGCTCCCTCCCAACAGTTTTTTGTGTTACATCTAAAAATGCTGCTTCCTAAGGTATGTGTCTTGGAATTTTTCCTTATTTGAAACAATTATACTAATTCATAATAGGGCTGTGACATTATGAGAGAAAGGTTTTATTTTTATTTTATTTTTTTAAGGTATAGAAAAGTATCATGGCTACATGTGGGAATTTTTAATTTGTATCTTATTTAGCTTAGTGTGCAATGTGACACCAGTTAATTGTATGTTACTTTGTGGTAACTACATGTTAACTCTGTTGGAAGTAATGGTAATTATACTGTAATTGATATCAGTTCTCCCACATCTTTGGAAAACCATACAATTAACACATATCACCACAGTTGGACACTGTCTTTTGTCCTTTATAATGTTGCCATATTATAATATTATTTTGAATAAGGTTCCTAAATATTTTCTTCTTCTTTTAAACTCATTTTTAAAAGTTTAATTTCAGGATGATTTTTAAAAAAGATTTTCAAATAAAAATATGGTGTTTGGTTTTTATTTTTTTACTTAATCTGTAAGAGGACCTTCTACAATTAAACAGTCCCAGGTTACATTTCATTGCAAATTTAGTTGTAAAGAGGGTAATAATAAAATATGCAAAATCTTAAAATCAAAGAGTTAATTTTTTTTTCTGAAGTGAGGTCTTTTAGCAGCAACCCACATTTATGTTACTTTTGTTTTCAGACAAAAGGGATATATTCTGTGCTAGTGCCACCACAGTGAGTATAAAATTAGGGACATAGAAACATATTTAGTTTGAATTCTGGTTCTTTTCCTGCCTTCCACTGTCATGTCCTTCTCCCCCTTTATGGTTTCTGCCTATAGCATGATGGAATTTCAGAAACAGCAAACAAATGCTTTTTGACCAAGTGTGACTGTTGTTTGGTAGACTTGTTTGACAAATAGATTATTTTTGAATGCTTTCCTTGAGAATGTTAATAATACTCAGAACTTTATATGTCATGGTGAAGTGATTTTACTACTACATGCTGCAATGTAGATCTCTGGGAGCAAAAAGTCAAGTACCACAGGATGCTAAGATCTCAGAGCTGAAGGAAACCATGGAGATACACAAAGTTAGCTCCCGCATCTTTTGAAGACATAGGTAGGGCTGAGCATGGTTTATGAGTGCACAGAGTGGCTTTAGAGAAGGAGCAGGAGGTTAAGGCTTGTGCTGGGTGTCTTTTCTCACAGTCTCTGGGATCTCTGTGTTCACAGCTCCAAGAGGCCTTTGCAATTCCTCCTGCCACTGAAGGTTCCTGACGATCCTTGTTTTTTTTTTTTTTTTTAATCATAAAGATAGATGCTATTTTTGTAGTGTACATATTTCTTTAAATGATAGGAAAGCCTCTTAGGGGACATGATATATTTATATATCTCATAAATTAAAACAGATATGTCATGGCAATGCTTCACATTGCTCCAATTTTGTTTTAATGTTTCTAAACAAAATCTTGAAAATTACCAGTTTGCCAGCTAAAATTTATAAATGTTTATGTTTTGGAAAAAAATCATTTTATGTTGCTAGAGCTTTGATATTTTTAACTTAAATAAATTTCACCTGTGTTTCCACGAATAATGTTAAAAACTCTAAATTGTAAATTAAATAAATATCTGAAATCAAATGCTTAGATTTTGAAATAATAGAATTTCCAAGATGCCGTTTTGTACAAAGACATTTGCTGAGCTCGTCATTCATTTTTTTATGATACCTTTTGTCCATATAGTAAATGTTAAAATAACAGTCTTATTGATAGTTTAAGTGGAGATAGAATTTTCCAGTTTTTAAATCATGTGTTCAGTTTTAATACAAGTTTTGAAGTTTTAAAATGGAACATTTTTGTGAACTTGTTACTGACACAAATAGTTAATCAGAGGATATTCAAGAACAAATCTGCATCATGCCTCTGTACACAAATAAAAAGTCAAAACCACATATAAGTAGGAGTTGGGCTGCCACACAAATGGATTTGCTTAAATCTGAATGCTTTCTAACTCGACTTGGGAGTTGCAAACTTATAAATAACCTTGCAATTGGTTCAGACCATATTAAAACCATATGATTGAGACAGAAAGCATTTGGTTGAAGGGGTTCAGTAAGCAGTATAATCCTGATGAAACTAATCTAATTCAGTGGCTCGCAGGCTAAAAGGGTCTCATATCTTCAGAGTTAATGCTACTATATCATTTATCATCTCATGGTCAGTGACAGGAGTCTAAGTGTGTGTTATAGGAGATGTACAGGATGCTGTCATTGCCAGGGTTGTGGAGACGGAACTTGCTTAGTTTGGTGTACTCTTCAAGTCCTGAGGGAAACTTGTCATACATCATTTGAGAATGTTTCTGAAAGCTCCATAAAACATATCCACAAGAAGCTCTGAAGACATTAGTTCACTTTAGCAGGCCTTTGCTGCATGCTTTTGTGCTTGCAGGGAACAGTGTGAGCTGGAGAGAAAGGATCATGAAATACTTTCCTACCCCAAGGAACTCATGTTTGACTGCCTATATTAGCATCCTGAGAGGCTATCTGAAGAGCTTATATGTCAGCCATTACTGATTTAGTTTTTTACCTTAATTATGAATCTTTGGGTTTTTGAAACATTTGTCCAATACCTTACTAATCTGCCTTTGTCTTTTGGAGACTCATTCATAGTTAGATAGATAGATAGGACTGTCAACACAGAAAGCCACTGCTGGGCCTGAATGACAGAAGTTTCTAGAAACTTATTTTCATAATAATAGGATGTTGCTCTATTATCTGATATTTTTCTGGCCAAAGACAAGAATCTTGCATTACGTGAGGCAGAATCTGCCATTGTATTGGCTTGCCAGAGTTGCTAAAACAAAATTCCATTGCCTGGGTGGCTTAAAGAACACATATTTTACTTCACAGTTGTGGAAGCTTGAAGTACAGGATAAGGTTTCAGCAGGTTTAGTTTTTTTTTCTGAGGTTTCTCTTTTGGCTTGAATATGGACACCATTTTCTGTGTCCTTAATGTGACTTACTGTTTCTCATGTCTCCTTTTGTGACAGATTGGATTAGGGCCCACTTTAGCAGGCTCATTTTAATTTAATAACCTTTACAGAGGCCTTGTCTCTAAGTGTGGCCACATTCTGAGATGCTAGGAGTTGGGGATTCAACTCACAAATTTTGGGAGGATACAGTTCAGCCCTTACCAAGCATCTTTGATTTCTAACTCTTGTGGAAATATTTCAAGTATCCCAAGCCCCTTGACTAACAAGTGCTTTATGTCTTGGTGAGGCTTCACCTGGATTATTTTTCCTAGGATTATTATTTCTCAGGAGGAATTAGATTGAATTTAATCAGTTGCATTTAACATTATTCTATTATCCTTTCCTACTAGTTTAGCATTTTTTAAATTAAATCAGAGTGATTTGCTAATAGCAAATTCTAAGCAATACAAAACAATGTGTTAGAGGAAGGTTTTTGAGGGGGGATCAAGATTTGATTTGATTTGATTTATGTGGTACTGGGGATCAAACTGAGGACCTTGCACTTGTTAGACATGTGCTTAAGCCGCTAAGCTATATCCCTGGCCTGGTGTTCAAGATTTTAGAAAAAGAAATTCCTTTAAAAGAACTTTTTCAAATGATAATAGGGCAGATTTCCTATATACAGCACCAGGCCCACCATGATGAGATTGTATTTATCTATCTCTCTGTCATTTGTATCTCACTATATTTTATAAAGTCCTGAGAACTAATTTTACTTTATTTAAAAATAGAATTAAAATGAAAGAAGAGAGGGAAATAATTTTAGCAGGACTTAGCCATCAGAGTGCTTGGTATATACAACATCATAAGAAGTATTTATGCTATAAATATAATAAGATATGGACATTGTACTTTATAGTAAGTTGATACATCATGTAAACATACATATAAGCCAATAGTTATATCTTTCAATAAACATGACATGACAGTGGAATGAAAGAGGGAGTGATAAATTTTGCCCGGAGGCTAGTGGAAGAAAAATCAACAAAATAATTTGTCAAGAGGAAATACTTTAATTAGGTTGGAGAGGACTAATTATGATGCCACCAGGAAGAGAAGAGATTTCTAGGAAGATAGAATAGTATATGGAAACACAGGGCTATGGAATGTCATTGTCAGGAAACTCCAAGAAGTTCCATTTCATTGGAAGAGAGAAAGTAAACTAGAATGAGTAGGACATGGGGCTGATAAGGGGAGCAGGAGCCAAATAATAAAAGGTGGAATGGACTAAACAGAGAAGCTTGTAATTATATGGAGAACATTTGAGGATTTAAAAGTAGATAGTTACAAGATCTACCTGCTACTTGGTTACCAGGGTTAGGATCTAAATTTAGTCCTGAGATGCTCAGCATCCAAGACAAAAAGGAATGCATCTTTCATTCTATAGTCCTGTTGTTTGTGCAGGAGAAGAGCTACTGGTGTTCAGATCAAGGCACTGTCTTATTAATGTTTAGCTTTGAAACTCTAAATAATATCAGAACAGAAGTGAATATTTTATGAATTGCTTCATTTTTTATAAAACACTTGCTCATGTAATCTCCCACTTAATCTCAATCATTACAGCCCAGTGGCATGAGCATTTTCTGTTCCACTTTATAGAAGAATGAGTTCAGATAGATCATATGATAATTAAACTCCACAGTTGTGACTCTAAATTCAACCTCAGCAAAACACCTGTCTAAACTCTGGTTAAGTGACACTGTTTTAGCCCTTTTTTTACTGTTACTATAAGATGGATAACAGTAGTAATTTCCTTTTAGCATTGGTGTGAGGTTAGGGAGAACACTCAATGGAAAGACTTTTGTACTGGCCGCTGATCAGTAAGGATCACTCTTTCCTATGAGTATTCCAATACATGTTTGCCATATGGGGGTCAAATATACTTGAAAAATAGACCTTAATTGAATCATGAGTCCCTAGCACAATTTTGGTGTTAAGGATGTGTTAGAGGATAGACAAATTAATAGTTTTTGCTAATAAATGTTATTAATTTATTTTTAATTTTTTTTGTATTTTATTTTTTAAAATAATTTTATTGAGAAACAAATAGCAATGAGACAGTTTCAAAATGGATTAGCAGGACAGTTTCAATAATTAATACATTGCATATTGTTGTCTTAGTGGTTATTTATTGTACAAGA
>NDGN011471343.1:0-14400 GCA_002564285.1 Tympanoctomys barrerae | reverse complement strand
TTTTTTTTTTTTTTTAATTGAGAATCAAACTTGGGACCCTGCGCTTGCCAGGCAGGCGCTGTGCCACGGAGCTGTCTCTCTGGCCCTGTCACCCTCTGGGGAGCTGGAACTGAGCTTATGGGTCTCGGACGTCAAATCCAGGCTCAGGCTTTTCTGGCTCGGGATTTTCCCTGCTGAACACCCTGCGCGAGGCCAACACTTTTCTGTGTGCATCAATATTCTGACGCCACCCTGTGCCACTGAGCCTGTGCTGAGGGCAGGCGGCATGCGTGCGTGCGTGTGTGCGTGCGTGTGTGCCGTAGGAAAGCCGGAGTTCGTCCACTGAACTGTGTCTGTGTGTGAGACAGGTTGCTCACCCGCACGTGTGCGTACGTGTGCACACGCATGTGTGTGCATGCAGGTACAAGCCTGTGTGTGTCTGTGCATATGTGCGCACATGGTGGGTGTGTGGTGCCCACAGCTACCCGGAAATCCTGGCGGAAGCCCTTGGGATCCCAGAAACCTGAGAAACCCCATTAATATCATGTGATATTTCCTTTCCAAGGAAGCTCTGTCTTAGAAAGAGAATTCTGTCTTCAAAAATATTTTTTATTATTAGTATTTGAGGACAGTTTTTATTTAGCCCCGCAGAGTCAAAGCAGCTTGTGTGCCTGCCCGTCGGGACCGGGAAGCGGAAGTGCTTTGTGCTGAGGCCGCGGCCGTCCCGAGAGAGCCGCTTGCCTCCCGGAGGCCACTGGGCAAGGAGCGCAGGTCTGTCTCCATTCCCTTTCCGAAAGGCAGCTCTGAAAGCTACTTTGTTCTAGCAGCCGCTGGGCACCGAGAGCCTGTGGGCTTCCGAGAGCGGCTCTTCGTGTTATTAAAGTACGACTGTTACTGTTCGAAGGCAGACAGACACACCCTGCGGACTGCTCTATCCTCCGATAGCTGAAATTCTGAGCCGGGAGTGGGGCTGGATCGGAGGGGCCTGCACCCCTCTGCGCCCTCCTCCCTGGACTTCAGAAGCTGCTGCCACGTGGCTTCGTCAGGTTCAGAAGCGCAGCCCTGGGGGGACACTGGCAGGCATCTGGGGAGGTACCTCGTGTCCTGCCAGGTGTGAGGGGCTGCCCGCCAGGGTGGGGCTCCTCTTTCCCTCTGCTCAGGCCCTTCCCTCTGCTGTAGAGCTTTCGGGGGTTGCGTTTGCTTAGATGTGCACCCCGAGTTCCTTTGGGGGACATCCCTGAGTCCATGAGCCAAAACCAGAGAGAGTGACCCATGAGGCCATGAGGGAAAGGGGCCAGCAGGTGACAGCCCAGAGGCCGCACGCTCCTCTGTAAGTGTGGCACTTGGAGTGGGCCATGGAGGACACATGGAGTCAAGCAGAAGGGGGCTAGAGAGCCGGGCTGCCTCGCGCCCTCCTGGCACGGGGATTTCCACCCTCCAGTCCCCACACCACACAGACAGCTTGCAAGGCACGCCCCCTCCCCATTGGACCTCACGTGGGGCTCAAGTAAAAGCTCCCCCAAAACATCCACAAGAAAACAAAGACTTCCACAAGCTTCTCTCTCCCCCTCTCCTGCTGAGGGAAGGTCTGGCCATGCAGCCCAGGCGGGCCTTAACTGGGAGCGGTCCTCCCGCCTCAGCCTCCTGAGTGCTGGGATTGGGTGTTGCTGCTACACCCACCCAAAGACAGGCTTTTCCTGGGCAGGTGACTTCTGTTTGAAAAGCTTGCCTCCCAAAGGCACCGTCCTCCTTGCTTGCTGCGGCTTAGCTTAGACGCCTAAGAGCTTTTACTTCCTAAATAAAACCCCTCGTCCGCCCGTGCCTTGCATCTCACCGAGGCCGCCCTGGTTGGCCCTGCCTGCCCTCCTGCGGTCCTGGGCTGCTCCGGCAGGCCAGGCGCAGACTCCCAGCAGGCCAGGCGCAGACTCCCAGCAGGCTTTGTTCCGGAGCACTGTGTTGTGTGCCTTCAACCTTCATTCCTTTGCTGGATTTCACTTGCGTTTGGAGACACTCCCTGGTAGTCTAGTGATTAGGATTTGGCGCTCTCACTTGCATTTATTTGGAAGCAGGGTTTTTTTTTTTTGTTGTTGTTGTTGTTATTGGGTTTTTTTTAGTTTTGCTTTAATGTTTAAATTTTTCCTTTTCCTTTAATTCTTCTGTGGTCTAATTTTTCAACCAGAAGTGGTTTTTGTTTGTTCAGTTTTTTTTTTTTTCTCAAGAATTTTGGTTCTAACTGAAGCCCACAGAAGGCAGATTTGCGCCCTGTCCGGAGCAGGCCAGTATGCCACGTCCCAAGTGGGAGGCACGGCAGGGCTTTCTGGGGTTCATTTGTGGAACTTGTAAACGCCAAATGTTTCTCTAATGTCGAAGGCTTGAGCTACCCTTAGCAGCTTTTGTGGCTCCTGGACACAGAGCCTCGGTGACACACACTCCACAAACATTCTTTACAGCAAGCAAATCCTTTCCTTGTGAACAAAATCTCACACATAGCCTTAAGGTATAGGCAAAATCAAACAGCTCTCCAGAAGGGGCTGGGATGGGGCTGGGGAGATAGCTCAGTAGAATAAGCACTTGCCTGGCAAGTACAAGGGCCTGAGTTTAATCCCTGGTTCCACAAAAAAAAAAAAAAAAAAAAATAGCAGAAGGGGCTGCAGGTCTCAGCATCCCAGAGGAAGCCAGAGCCCAGGGGTCACAGGGTAAAAGCCACCACTGGGGCACAGCTAGAGTGGGGCCAACCTCCAGAGTCAGATGTCTTGGGGCAGCCTGGGTGGCTGTGACAAACTTTAGAGCTGGGGAGCTGGTGGCGGTCATGAGCCTTGGGAGCTGGGAGCAGGGTGGAAGGGGCCCTGGTCCTAACAGATCCTGAGCTGGACTCAGAACCCATGCTGGGGAGACTCCTGGGGGGCTGCAGTGGCCAGGACCCGGTGCCGAGACAAGGCCCTGCCTACTCCTGCAGACTCCAGGCAGTGGGGCCGCATGCCAGCCTGGCCTGGGCAAGCACGGCCCTGAGCGGCTCTCCTGCCGGCTGAGCCCTGTGCCGGGGTCTGGCACATTTGCTCCGGGCCTCACCTCTAGCAGCATTTGCAGGGGAGGCTGGCCCGGGGCTCAGGGATCCCGCCTGCTGCCTCCGACTGGGCTTCTTTTCAGAAGCATCATCTTTCAGCAGCAAGCTCTGTGGGCCTCGGCGTGGCTGCCCCATGGCTTCACAGAGTGGTCCCAGGTAGCTGAGCTCCCGGAAAGCCAGGGCAGGCCAAGCACCAAGTGGTCCCCTGTGGCAGCACGGCACTTGGCAGAGGACCCTGGCAGAGGCTCTGTATCCCCTCACGTTGGCGCCATGTCGCGGGGCCAACACCGAGGGGCAGATGCCCGCGTCCAGGCTGCACCTACCTGCTCGTTGATCTGACACATGGTGAGGTTTTGGTCGTCACAGGAGCAGGCCGTGCGGATGTACTTCAGCCAGCTGCCGGCCCCCGCCTGGCCGGCTTCCACACAGAACTTCTCACTGCCCAGGTCCTCGGAGATCTGGCGGGCAGAAGCACAGCAACGGTCAGAGGGCCTGCGAGCTCCTGGGACGGCAGCACGTGGACGCAGGACCCAGCCAGCCCCAGGCACCAGTAGTGTGGCCAGGCCCCCCAGAGCCCAGAGCTCTGCCAGCAGGCAGAGAAGCGGAAGGCAGTGTGGCCTTTTCTCACCGAGCAGACCACTGCCCTGCCCAGGCACTGAGGGAGTCTCCGGCGCAGCAAAACCTCCCCAGCAGCGCCGGCCCAGGTGTGAGAAGCAGAGGCCACCGCGTCCGAGCACAGGGCCCTCTGCAAGGACGGCTGGGTGCTGGCTAGAACAAAGGCTTTTGAAGGTAAAGGTGTCACTGGGGCGCACAGCTGCGTGGAGGCTGTGTCCGTGTGCGTGTGTCTCCAAGCATACACCATGTGCTGTGTGTGCACACTCGTCAGCCTGCACGTCGTCCCGAAGGAGGAAACCCAGGCCGTTCCCTGAACCCTGGAAAGTTTCCGTCTGGTGCCCGTGGACATGCGAGTGCCCGGCCTTCACACCACGCCCGCCCTGGCCTCCAGAGCGCGCCAGGCTTGGCTTTCCTTTGTTCTTGCTGTTGCCTTTTCAGTGCAGCAGTGATGTGCAGGCAGGTGGCAGCTTCTCAGGGCTGTTTCTGATCTGCCCTCTGCTCCCACCTCTGAGAAGAGCCCTCGAGAAGGCCTGGCCTGCTGGCTACCGCTGGGCTCCTGCCTCCTGCCTGCGCTGCGAGGTGCCAGGAGCCCGTGGGCAGCCTCTGTGGCAATACCTGCCTTTCATACCGAGTCTCTGAGTGGAAATGCCCCAGCCCAGCTCCACTGGACCCCGTGGAGGCTACACACCCCAGTTCTGAGAACTCTGCCTCTCGGGGACAGTACAGGGCCGGAGGGAGAGCAGGAAGGCGGGCATGGGGGGCTGGCATCCCCACCCCCAGGAGGCTCTGGCCTAGACCCTGGTGCCCAGTGATCTCCTCACCTGCATAGGCCTCCGGCCTGGCTCAGGACACCCAGCTGCTCACCCAGCACTTTCCTGAAGTTCAGTGCTAGCTCGAGCCAGGAACGACATGTGGCTCTACCTGATGGCCCGCGCGCCCCCGCCCCTGTCCTCCAGACACAGCAGGAAGCTGCACCCCGAGTGCACATGGGAGTCTTGGTCTCACTCACACCCTGCTCACTGCCCCCAGCTGACACCTGCCATCGACCCGGGTTCCTGGCGCAGGGTGAGCAGCAGGGGCCCAAGCGTCAGGCCAGGAGATTCGGGGCTGTGGAGCAGGAGGTCATGGAGCACAGGGGTGCTGCTCCCTCCAGAGCGAAGGGGGCTCTCCTGGTGGTCCCATCCAGCAGGGGCTTGGGTAACGCTGAGTCCTTCGACCATGTATCCCCATGTTTCCTGTTTGCTCTGTGCCGGCTGGGGGGCTGACCTCTCCACACCGGCTTGAGCCGGTCCTCAAAGCGTCCAGGTCCCAGGTAAAAGAGACTCCAAAATGCAGGAGATAGTGCCAGAAACACGCCGGTGTGTGCTGTGAGGGAGACTTTAAGCCTGCGCACATGGGCGCACTGCTGGCTCTGTTCCTGTGAGCCCAGGACGGGGAGGCCTGTGGGCCCCCCAGCTTCACGAGGACCCTAACTTGCCCACCACCCCGCAGCAGTGGGCTGGGTGCATCTGGCAGGTGTGGCAGGAGCCTCCTGCTCCTTGGAGCAGAGGGACCAGGGACCAGGGCCAGGTTGCCTCCCAAGAGGCCGGCCCTGGATGCCACAGACAGCAGGACTTGGCACGCCTGCCCCTCCTCACCCTGGGCCCGTCACTGCAGGCAGGCAGGTGTTCCTGTTGTTTGTTCAGGACTCAGGTGGAGGGGACACCTCTGCACACCTTGGCCTCTCACCGTGGGGCCCTTCCAGGATCCTCTTGCTGTCCCAGATCACTGCCCTCAGTGCCCGAGTCCCCCTGGGCTCGGCCCAGCACCACAACCTGCCAGCAGCCTGGCTGGAACTGGGGGTGGAGGAGAGGCTGGGTGCAGGGGAGCAGGTCACAGGGCTGATGGCAGGGGACGGCTCTCCCACCCTCCAGCGAGAAGTCCTGAGCCCCAGCCCCACACTGGTCCCTCTCCAGGCACTCAGGCCTCTCTGTCTCAGCTGCAGGAAACGGCTGAGAGGTTAGCGGCCTCCACCCCGTGAGCACTGGCCCTTGTTCACAGGGAGGAGAAGCTGCTGCAGGGCTCTGAACCCTCCACCCCTGCAGCCTCTCAGGACCCTGCACACACAGCTTTGTGCAGATGGGGGCTCGGGGTACCTCCATCCACCTGTGGGTGTCTGTGTCTCCCTGTCCCCATCTGTGTGGGGCCGCACCTGGTGCTGTCACCATGCAGGACTCTTGCCCTGCGTTCTCCAGGGCTGGTTGCTGACCCCAGGACATTAGCCTGGCCTCGACACCCTGGGCACGGCCTCGCTCCCCTAGGCCTTACCTGAAGAACCATCAGGAGCTAGTGAACAGCTCTGTGAAGTGCTTGGCCACTCGCTGGCATCCGTGTGTGCATGTGCGTGTGGGTACAATGCATGTGTGGCTGTGCACACACATGTGCATGTCTAAGGGCATGTGGCTGTGTGCCAGGGAGTATATGGGTGTCGGGGTGCCAGCAGGTGGGCCACAGGGGCAGCCGGTGTGTTCTGAGAGATCAGTCACCCCATTGAGAAATGCCCCAGGCAGGCTGAGGGCGCTGCCCAGCCCCGGCGCCCTCCTGCGTCAGGGTCCCTCCTGGGCACCCTGAGGGACCTTAGCTACCACAGTCACCAGGCAGCAGCGCAGTCCTCACGGGGCCGGAGCCTCTCAGGAGCGCCCCACACCTCCCACAGCCACGTGTCCTGCCACCCTTCTAACTCCTCCTGTGCTGGGGAAGGGCTCTGGTTCCTTCGAGCATGCTGACTATGGGGATGACCGGTTACGCCCCTCCACGGGACACTGCTCACGGCCTCTGGCCTGTTCCTGTCCCTGCTGGACACAGAGCTCTCCTTGGAATGTGAGGCTGCCCTGTAGGCTGGGCCCACTCTGGCGGGCAGCA
This sequence comes from Tympanoctomys barrerae, assembly GCA_002564285.1. Taxonomy (NCBI): domain Eukaryota; kingdom Metazoa; phylum Chordata; class Mammalia; order Rodentia; family Octodontidae; genus Tympanoctomys; species Tympanoctomys barrerae. Next base: position 7,841 of record NDGN011471343.1, on the reverse strand, counting down.
CTCTCCTCCCTGTCTTTCTGCGTCTCAGGTCCGTGCTCCTCAGCTGGACGGTCTGGCCCCCAGCCCCTGACCCTTGAAAGGTTATGGGTGGCCACTTCCTGGTGGCCCCCAGAGAGGTGGAAGCCCCTTCTGGGCGGACATGCCAGAGTGCTCTCTACTCCCTCCCAGGAACCGAATCGCTGAGCCTCCCCCCTCCCCCACCCCCTGGGCTCTGAGCAACTGTGGCAGCAGGGAGAGGCACTGGGTCTTGCTGCCTCTTCAGCATGAGATCCACTGTGGGCTGGCTCAGCAGAGTCTGGCAGAGTCCAGCTGAGAGCCTACCGATGGTGGGTGACATGGCTGTCACTCTCCTGCCCCTGGAGGAGTGTGCCGAGGTGACCTGGCTGGTCGGGTACAGGCCTGGCTTAGGCTGGCTTCCTGGTTGGGGTCCGGGCCGCCTCTGATTCCAGAGAAGGCAGAACAGCATGTAGATCTGGTGTCCTCTCACCCGTTACTGCTCCCATTTCACAGGAGAAGGGACAGCACCCCCAGGCCGTAGCCCGCATAGCACCCTGCCCCAGAGCTGTGCGCCCGGAGTGTCCGGAGCCTCCCGTAGGATGGGCAGGAGTGTTCCTGTGCCCTGCTCTGCAATCCAGACCGCAGGCCTGCTGCTCAAGCCCCCATGCTCCCAGAGACAGAGCTCGGCCAGCTCCCCAGCCTGGCAGCCCCCAGGCTGCCCAGCTCACCCCTGGCCAGAGCTCCCCGTGGATGCAGTGTTCCCAGGGAGAAGCTTCTCTCCAGACCGGGAATCCGCTGCCTGCCACTCAGGGGTCTGGCCCTGGGGAGTCTTGGGCTGCGCTCCAGGAGCCTCAGAAGCTCCGGAGCTTGCTCCGAAGCCCCAGTTGGCTTTCCAGCCCCCCACGGCTTTGGCCAGCGTTCCCAGCTCCTGAATCACTGCCATTGGAAGCGCGGAGTTATGATACAGAGGGAGGAGAGAGTCTCTTAACCGCGACAGTTCGCTCTGCACATTGTCCGAATGTCCCCTCACTTCTTTCTGCCCCCTGGCTCTCTGCTGGGCTGCTTTTCCTGGCTAATGGCACAACCCTCGGGTGGCCGGTGGGCCATCGTGGAGGCAGGGACTCGGGGCATCCGTCATCAGCTGGCTAATGGATTTCGAGCCCGCGTGGTGGAGAGAAGCGTAAACCCTGTGTCTGCCACATGCTCCAGGGTAGCAGGGGATGGTGGGCTGTCCTCGTCCCACCCCTCCTTTGGGACACAGAGCTGATTCAGGGTGACGAGTCCAGCTGCAAGGCCGCATGGATCACTTCTCGTGGGTAGGCATGTGCCCCAGGCCACCGGAGCACACACATGCACACACACCCTTGGTCATACACATGTGTGCACACAGCCACACACGGCTACACACACATGCACAACCAGGCACAGGCACACACAATGCTTATGATTTATGGTGATCACTAGTGGCTGAAACAGCAAGTCCATTCTTGTGGGGGGGAGGGGCGGCCTTCTGGAAACACTTCTGTACGGTGCGGACGCCGGGCCTGCATGAGCTCATAAATTCCCAAGCTGATGCTCGTTATGGGCTCTGTGGTGGTGTGACCGAGCACCAGGGAGAAACGTGGCTGGCAGGATGGGGTCACACTGCCTCGGAGCAGACAGGGTGCCCGCCCGCCCGGTCACAGGCCTGGGCCCACCTCCTTGGCAGAGAGCAGGAGCAGAGAGGTGTTGATGGGCAGAGAGGGACTGGTGTTTTCTGGGGCCGGCTGGGCTCTGTGGACTCCGCTGGCCGTGGCCTCCTGGGCAGTTCCAGGGCTGAGGTTTCTGCCGGTGGAAATCAAGGTAGGGTTCCAGGGTCCCCGGGCACAGCCCAGGATTTGAGTGCTTCCTTTGATGACCAAGAAAGGGCTGGAGCACCCCAAGCCAGAGCCAGACCAGGAGCTTACATATGGGGACCACTGTGCAGCCACACATGCCTTCAAGGACCTCATGAGCCAGAAGGTACCGACACCACGTGACACCCCCGCGGCGCCACACACACCTCCAGGCCCACAGACCTGCTCCCCCAGACACTCAGGTGCCGTGGAGCCCTGGGGGTGCAGCACACCGAGCCGAGCCATGCCTCTGTCCCCCCGCTAGTCACTGTCCTGTGCTATTTACTTTCCCTTCTCCTCCAGCCAGGGCAGGGATGGAGAGATTACCCCCTCACCCTATCACAATTGCAAACTCTGCCAAAGAGCAGAGAGTGAGACCGTGGGCTCTGGGGTGGCCCAAACTGTCCTGCCAGGACCACCCCAGAGTGGAGTGGGGAGTTGCTGGGCACCCCCAGCGCGTGGCTGTCCCTCAGCAAGCCTGCGGTTTGCCCTGAGCCACCAGAAATGGAAGGGCAGCCAGGCAAACCGTGTCCTGTGCTATGCCTGCGGCGGGCCAGAGGGAGGACACAGAGACCTCCGGACACTCAGGCTGACCTCTGCGAACAGGCCTGCCAGCGGCGCCCCGGCAGCAGGAGGCGGGGACGTGGGCCCTCCAGAGAGAGCCCTGAAAGCCCAGCCTGACGGGGTGGCTTCTCTGGGGTCCTGCTTTAGCGTCTCTTTTCTGCTTTCCAGTGCTAGGGGCCCAGGCTGCCTGCGTGGTGGTGAGTGCCACGAAACCCCTGGCTCCCCCGCACCCCGCTAGCTGCTGGACAAACCTGAAGCAGAGCACTGTGCACACCACCCCACGCCCGGCCCAAGGCGCGCCGCCCTGCCCGACGGCCACACTCGGCGGGGTGCCGTGCTGCCTCCACCTCCCATTGCCACCTGCTCTTCAGACACACAGCACTGCAGTGGGAACAGGCCTCCACCGGGTGTCCAGGACATGAGGAGGGTGAGCACCAGGAGCCCTTGGGGAACCCCAGAGGGACAGCCAGGCCTCGAGGGGAGCAGAGGAGAGGCTCACGTAGCTCAACCCCACTTCTCCTTCCCACCCAGAGTGCCGTGTGGGAGGCTCTCCTGTCACTTTTAGCTCTGTGGGAGTGTGAGTCGCCACTAGAGACCACAGGCACTGCAGGGAACTCCGGCTGGGGCTCCTCACAGACCCAGGCCAGCTCTAGGTGCTGAGCTGGAGGCTGCTTGGGGGAAACCTGGCCCTTCCTCAGGGTCCCCACTGTGGGGCAGGCAGCTGTTGCTTGCACCCCAAAACCCAGTTTGCAGGGAGCTCTGGGCCTTTTGGCTGTATCTATTAGATGCCGGCAGGGGTGTTAGATGTTTTTGTCCCTGCAATTTGTTTGTAAACTAGGTTCCTGTAAGCAGCACCAGACCCCAGAGCCGCTCCTTGGACAGCAGGTGACAGGCAAACTGACACTCTGCACGCAGGGCTGACCCGAGCTCTGCCTGGCCTGCTCAGCCTTGGCTTGGGCTCGGGAGCAGAGCAGGATGGTGTGCAGGGTGAGCCGAGGCAGCCGCGATACGGAGAAGCTCACCCTAGCTGGCAACACCCAGCCGGGACCAGGACCAGGGCCTGGAGTTCCTGCTCTCCCTGCAGGGAGTCACCTCAAGCAGGGTGGTGGCGGCTGCTCCCAGTGTGGCTCCTAGTACAGCCCCCACTCATGCCAGCCACGCGACTCCACAGCCCCCGGGACTCAGGAGGGTCAGGCTCTGTCCTGTTGAGGCTCCAAAGGGAAAGAAAGCGATCAGGTAGCTTTGTCCACATGGACATGCCTGGCTGGCCTCTGCCTGGCTGCTGCCTGTGATGCAGAGTGTCCTGGGCATCCCCGTGGAACACAGGGACACTGGGCAGGCTGGTGGTCTAGCTCCTGGTGGATACGCTGCTGCCCCTCTACCTGAAGCTCAGGGGTGGGCACCATTCCCGATGCCCGCGCCCCACCTGCCCCAGGAGGGTGTCCAAGTGCCTGGTCTTAACTGGGTCCTCCCGACCGTCATCTGTGGCCTTGCTGGGGGCTTTTAGCGCAAGCACTGAGATGGAATTTCAGCTGCTGTGCAGACGACGGGGCCAGAGCAAGGATCTGGGGGGGCTGAGCAGGTACACGCCGCAGAGCGGGAGCTGGTGTGGACACCAAAAGCTCCTTCCCCTGCCACCTGAGTCGATGGTTGGAGTCACAGCAACCACCTGCACAGACACGGGCCCTCCGGAGTCCTGGGGTGCAGCCGTCACGCTCCCCAGCCACCAGGATTTCTGACCTCTGGTCATCAGGCACACTTGGGACAGGCTGGGTGTCAGTGCCTGCTCATCCTGCGTGCTGTCAGTGCCTGGCATACGACGGGAGGACCAGAACGCTGTCACGAGGTGCTCCCAGCACACAGCCCCGAGGTGCTCTGCGCGTGGCAGAGCTCTGCTCACTGTCTGCCCCCCCCCCCGGGGGGGACGCCTACCTTAGTGCAGCTGCTGGCTGACTCCAGCCTGTAATGCCCAAACCCACCCGCACAGCAACGTCTGGGGCAGTCTGCTGCCCCTGGGCTCCCACTGGCTTGCAAAGTCGCCCTCAGGAGTCAGGGTCCACGTGAGGCCCTGACCCAGGCCTCTGGAGGGATGCAGGGCCGTGGTGGCTGCGGCTACTCCTCCTGCCCATGCACAGCAGGGCCGCAAGGCATCCATGCGAGCTCTCTCGCCACCTTTCAAAGCTAATTGTGGCTGGTCACAGCCGCAGGCTTGTTCACTGGCTGGGGCTCGGCCCTGACATTCTGAAGTGAGGTGCTCTTGCTTTGGTTTGGTTTTGATCATAAGAAAGATACGTTTTTTTAAAAAAAAAAAGCCCCCACAACCCCAAACCAAACACTTGTGGCTGCACCCTGCCCAGGGCGAGTAGGGCTGGGTCTGCCACAGGAAGCTGCTCCCCCCGGGGAGGCGAGGCCCCGACTGTCACACTTGCAGCCTTCTCTGGCTCTCAGAGGGTGACAGAGTGCAGGGCTTGTGAGTGTGACAAACCCCACAGCGGATGCGGGAGGAGTTCCCTGCGGCAGGGCAGCTGGCTAACACCAGTGCAGGTCGGACTTCCCAAAATAGCAGGCATGTGCGACCCCAGCCATGGGAGCAGGGCTTGGGCAGGCACGGGCCCCGCGCGGGGTCCTAATGTGCGGAGCCCCACCATGGACCCCCCGGGCTCCCTCCCTGTGCTGCGAAGCAGCGAACCTCAGGAGGCACTGTGGACCGTCAGACCCTCCCTGCGTCCCGTCACCGTCGAGTGGCCAGCATGCAGGAAGCGGCCCAGAGGGACCCACAGATGAGACCTGTGTCTCAGTCAGGAGCCTCCCAGAGTCTTCCAGCTTCTCTGTTCTCCAGAGAAGGCAGCAGGGTGGGGCGCAGAGCCCAAGCTTCCCAGCACTTGCTGGGGGCTCTTTCCCACTCAGCCCGGGGCAGAAGGGATGTGTCTCCCTGGCACCGTCATCCCAGACCGTGACACAATAGTAGAAGAAATTGTGGCACCGATGGATTCAATAATTGGCTAGAACTTGTGTAGCCAAATAGGGGCAGACAAGCTGGACAGTGGGCACTGGCTGCCCCTATGGCCACTTTCACACCGTCAGGACCAGGGTCACAGTACTGCCCTGCAACTTCCCAGGTAGACGGACCATGTATGGATGTGTAGGTGGGCAGAGATGGATGGATGGGGATGGATGCAGGGATGAGTGGGGGGATGGATGGATGGATGGATGTGTGGATAGGGTGGGGACCACTCTCCCCAATATTCATCCAATAACCCATTCAATATCCATCCACCCAGCATTTATCTATTCACCTCTCCAACCACTCACCCACTTGACCACCTGCCCACCCGTCCAACCTATCCACCTATCCAACCTCCCTGCAGGGCTGATGGCCGGATAGGTTTTGGGGGGATGAGGAGCAGAATCCCCACAGTCAGCTCAGGCCCCTCTGGCTTCCCCAACACCCACAGTGAGATATGAAAGAACGCCCTGCCAGCAGGCGCAGAGGCACACACGGCCTCTCCCTGGGAGACTGCCCTGGACTCTCCTGTCAGGGCGAGGTCTCTCTGAGGCCCTCCAGACCCGCCCTCCACAGCACAGACCCCTGCCCTGTGATGGCGAGGGCCTTGAAGCTTTGTCTGGCCGAGTCCCAGAGCCAGGAAGACTGTGGGCTCTCAGAGCTCGGCTGGGGGCCGTGGGTGACGCAAAGCCATCCTCTGCCACTGGGCCTCCGTTCCTCGTCTCCTCTTCTCTCTGGGCCTCTTTTCCCCTGATGCCTCCCTCAGTTCTGTAGAAAGATTGCAAATTCTGCTCCTGGAAACCAGGGCTGCACTCTCCCCAGGTCCATGTTCCGGAGTCCCGGTCCCGAGTGCGGTGCTGCCAGAATGTTCTCTGGGCATGACAGGGCAGGACGCTCTCTCTAGAGCAGAGGCCGGAGCGGGCCGAGGCACCCGGCACACAGCAGGCGCCCAGCGAGGCTGCAGACAGCCAGGCTGTGTGGAGCTGGTCCCTGACGCTGACTCGGTCCCCGGAGCCCATGCCTCCTTCCTCTCCAGGGAGCTCATTGGTGCCAAGGTGGCCGGTGACTCGCTGCCTTCCGTATCAGCCTGATGTTTTGAGGTCAGCGGTTGCAAATAGCTCAAATCTCAGCAGGCCAAGTCCAAGCAACTACCTTGCCAGTCCTCACAGAGAACGGCTCCGGCTGCTCCATGGCATATAAACATGGCCATTGGCAAAAGGCTTTTGGTCTGGACAGTGTGGACTTTGGAGGTGCTGCGAAAAGCGAACCCCATCTTCCCAGGGTGGGCGCAGGTAGGCCTGCACAAGGGGCTGCTGCCAGGCCCGAGGCCTCATTTTTGCTTGAGACGGGTGTGTGCTTTTCTCAAGCAGTTTTTTTGTAATAACTCGGCTCCCCGAGTGTGGCGGCATGGAGGACACCCTCGGTTGTGATGAGCAGAGGGGCTCAGGCCGCCCACTGTAACCCCGGCGGCCGGCCTGCAAGAGGCAGGGCGTGTCCCCCACCTCATCGAGCCTCCTAGCTCTCTTTCAGGTCACCAGCCCCGCTCAAGCAGCTACTCAGGCCCAGGAAACGGAACCCAGGAGGTTTGTGAGAAAGCCAAGCGTGCTCTTACGTGTCCTAAATGGTCCCGCGCTTCCCCCGCCGCCCTGCAGCCCCGCTCAGCCACCCAGGTGTGAGCGGTGTTCTGGCGCCTTGGGACATTTTAATTGGTATCTTTCCTGGCAGTTCCGCTATTGTACATATTTTCTCTCATTGAAAAGGACAGAGATGCCTGAGGACACACTGGCCTCCCTCCCTCCAGGGGGCCGAGACGGGCCGGGTGGTCGCGGCAGCCTCCACAGTGGGTCCCTGCGGGGCTCCGGGCCCAAGGGAGAGGCACGAACCTCAGTGACCCCTGGCAGGGGTGAGCGCTGTCACCCCCTCGCTGTCGCAGAGGAAGGGCTGTTTCTAGAATGTTCTCTGTCTCTGAGGAGGTTCTGGGTCTTCGGAGCCACCACGCCCGGCGTGGCTCACGTCACTTCACTCTTATTTTAGGTTACTTTTGTTTAGTCTTTATCTCTAAACAATGACTCTTTTAAAAAGATTAAAAAGAGTCACTTTGATTCTTCTCCAAGAGCCTTGTTTGGAAGACAGACCTGTTTTGGAAATTTCAGATCCAATTTAAATTTCTTACAAATTTAATGAAAAATATAACAATTGTAACAGTTAAAATGAGTTTGGCCACTATCCACTCTAGTAACCCAGCCATATCAATAGGAAAAGCACATTCAGAAATGTAATTACTCTAAATATACCACTTCTACTTTGGTCAATATTTTATACTTAGGTATCCAAGCGGTAATCAAAAACATGGTGAATGCTTAGAAAAAAATGGTATTACAATAAAATACGCAGTCATTAAG
>NDGN011471338.1:0-11380 GCA_002564285.1 Tympanoctomys barrerae | reverse complement strand
AAGTGGCTAGAAGATAGCTGTACTTACCTCTTTAAATGTATTAAAGGAGAAAAAAAAAACAGCAACCTTAACACAACAAAATATAGTAGAGGTTACTATCAATTTATTTCATGCCATCTTTAATTTTACCATAAGTCCTTCCCAGAATTCCAGCTATTTTTTAGAGATAAACATCTATACTTTCCAAGCTGGCTGTAAAGGAAAGCTTAATTTCCACAGTGTCAAGGACAGTCGGTTATTTGTATGTATTTTTCTAATTTTCCCTTTACCTCTTTTTAAATCAAACTTTCTGCACATCAATGACAAAGCATTATCTATTTCAGGCACACAATATCATGTTCTAAGATCCATTTACATAGTGAAATGTTACTAAAAATATTCACGTTAACATACCCATCGCCTCATATGTTACTAGCAATTCTTACTTTCCTTGTTTAGGGAACATTTTATAACCCCACAGTCCAAAGGTATGCTTAGACTAAAAGAAAATATGCCCAGGATCTCACTCCCAGAGACACAGTAAAAAGTAGAAAGGGGGCCCACTATTCTTCAAGTGAACAGCGGCTTAGGAAAATAGTACACAGGGAATTTGGAAACTGCAATCATATGTACAAGTGTAAAGAAATCCTCTATAATGATTTTCAGTATGTGCACTTTTTCAAGTGGCTTAAATTTCATTATCAAATTATCTGTCGGAAAGAAATGTCAATGAAAGGAGCAAAGTTCATATTTTTAAATTTCTTTCCAAATTAAAAGATTTCCCAATTAACCTTATGGCTACAATTTCAATTTAACCTTTTTGAGAAATAGACATACAAAAATTCTGAAAGGGACCTGCCCGTTAGCTCAGTTGTTGAAGTGACTGCTTAAAAATTCTGAAGAGACAATCATGGGGATGCCCGTATGTGTGAGTGACTTTTCTTCTGAAGCTGAAACAAAATACCTGATGCCCACAGTTCCGGAAGGGAAGGTTTATTTAGCTCACAGTGTGTGGAGGCTTCAGTCCATAATGAGCAGGTTCTACAGCAGGGCGGCCTGGCACGGGGGCGACATGCGCGGGAGCAGGAGACAGCAAAAGCAGCAGGAGCCGAAGGAGGAGAGCAAGCCCCTTTTCTTCCCTTCCACTGTAAGCAAGCTGCCCCTTCCCGCGCAGGGCAGGCGCGGCCCTCCCCCCTTCTCCAAGCCCTTCTCTTGCACAGCCTCAGGATGCCCACCGCGTGAGCGCCCGAGCCCCACGGAGTCACCTAGGAAAGCTTCTGAGCATCTCAAGTGGACACAAGGTTCCAACCATTACTCTATTAGGAAAAACAAACACAACTTTGACTATTGCTGTGCAGTTTATCCTGAGCACATCTGAGAGTTCCGCTGTCGCTCACAGGTGACTAAGAATCTGCAGAGACATATTTTTAACTTCGTGACCTGCCTGATAGACAGTTTACTTGGAGGTTAACAAGCAGTTATTTTTTATAAAAGTGTTGCATTTCTTAAAAATCTTATTATCAGGACTTAGAAGGACAGAAAGATTCACTAATTGGGAAATACGAAGCAAAATATTTGCTAGAGATGAGATTATTTTTCAAAGTGCTAATTTAAAAGAATAAGGGGTACCCTTATGAGTCAATATTACTTCAATTCACCAGTAGCATGTTAAAATACATATCTCTTCAGTTGGAGATTCAGTGAATTTATTATGGGATAATATCTGATATTTGTAAAAAATTAGTTTTGCAAATTTAAATAATCTAAAAATAACCACATCTACCTCTGTCTTTTCAGTAGAGCTTATCATTACACAGAAAATTATGAAATTGGGGAGCAAGCATACATCAAAGACCACTGTGGCAATTTATAAAGCTACAGTGTCAGCAAATTTGCTGTGACACAGCCGAAGATGAACTGCAAGGAGTTAGTGAAGGAGAGAAGACAGGGGGACTTCAGTGCTGACCTATTTTCACAGAGTTAAACCCCAAAATCAAAATAAACTTCAAACTTATTCTAAAAAATCAAGATAGCAATATATTTGCATATGATGAGGGCTACATGCAAAACTCAGTAACTAATTAATGTTTGAATTAAACAATTATTTGTTGCATGATGACTATAAAATGTGCAGGAAAATATGGCCAAAGATACAGAGAACAGCACTTGTACATCATCCCCATTCTCCATTGGACCTTCATAGAAATCTTGTGCTGCAATTAATATACAAAAAGAGGCCATTATTTTAAAAATATAATAAAATAGTAAAAATATTAGAAAATACAGAATTTCACTAAATTAAATGATAGGAATTCAGCAATGGTTGATATATTGCACACTGTTTTTTCAAATTAGTTGTTGAGATTACCATACCTCAGCATGCAGCATTGGTAAAAGAAATTAAAAAGAATAAGGAAAAAATTAAGCATTAACTGTTCTTTCAGTAGAAATCAGCAGTACAGTTGTCCAAGCTGTCCTGTGTATTCACATATATAGTTAGTGTTCCTTTTTCCTTTCCTTCTTTGCTCCTTTCTCCCTCCCAGTTGTTCTTTCCTTTTGCCATTATGTTTTTTTGGGGAAAAAAGAAACTTTCTCTTTTTTCTTGTATCTACGTGGTGCAAAACCAAATGTATACAAATCTATATTACAGATAGTGTATTTAATTATTTGTCACACTCAGAAAATTTTATTAGTTTGATAAAATAAATCAGTGAACACATAGTGATTATATATAGAATCCTTGGTTATTTAAAAAAAAAACCATTGTATCCATTATGCAATTTCAGGTGCATTGCTAGCTTTATATTTCATTTCAATCTTAGAGGATGAAACCAAATAAAAATATATGCAGAGAAGAGAAATTGCTGTGGAAGAGATAGACATTATGCCAAACTGAGGAAATTTAGGCAGAGGAAAGTGGTATTCTTAGATTGGCTTCACTGGCCTCTTAAAAGTAGAACTTACTTCAATGGGTATTTGAGTAGACAACAAGGTATTTGTTCTCACAATAGTGCATGAACTTTTGCATTTGCTTTACTAAAAAGCAATAAATATTTTAACCCTGGGATATTTGAAGTTGAATTTCCCCCACATAATTTTTCTATCAGCAACACGAGTTATGCATGGGATCAGAGGAGGCAAATTCTGTATCTTTTATTCAATGGAATTGAATGCTCTCTTGTGTGTGGGCCCACCTCCAAGCCTGACACCCAAAAGCACAACTCAGATCAGAGGTTGAGCAGGCACATCATGGCCCAGCAGTGTGTTTGGGAGAGCGCTACCCCAAATGGGAGCAGGACTCCCTCTAGGACCAAACAGTAGCTAGGCAATTCTGAGACAGCTTCTTCACTGAAGCTCAATTTGAGCTCCTGCCTCTGTCCTGGCAAGTTTGATTATAACAAGAATCTGAAATCAGTAGGTCAGGAATCTCCTCTTCTTGGTATCTTGTCATTCTAGTCTGCTCTCAGCATGAACATTGTCACGCTGATCTAGCAAGAAGGTGCCTATCCTCAAGTTCTCTTAGTGATTTCTATCCACTGACTTCTCCATTCTATGTATGGGCTAGAAATCCTAATTTCCCATTGTTTTATTGAGAGCCAAAGTTTTTCTTTAATGCAATAGCTTTACTACAAAAGTCTTGTCTTCCTTACTCTTCCAGGCAAAGTCAGAATAATTTTATTTTTAACAGAAGAATGATATTGCCAGTGGTGTAGAGAAACAAGAACTGCATCTGGCAATGAGCCTTAAAAATGTAGTTCACTGTGATGTGAAGTAAAAAGAGACTCTCACATCTTTCTCACAAGAAAAACACCACAGAGTAAAAATTACAATGCAACATAGAACAACCAAAATGGTACAGAATTTAAAAAGAAGAACAGAAAATTAGCTATGGTTGTTATATTACAGATTGTTACCATTTGTTGCTCAGACTACCAGATATAGGTATACAAGATTGATCAAGCAATTAGATATTTATCTTTCACTATTTATCATTTTTTGGAATCAATTCAAGTGCTTTGAAAATTTTGTTTTCTATTGATTGTACTTTTCATAATATAAGATTTATATTAATAAACTATTTCTATACTTATGAATATTAAATTTATAAACAATTTTATACCTAAGGACACTTGAAATAATGATAGTTTTGTTCATAAATTCCCCAGCGTCTCTATCAAATACGTCTTGGAAAATAGTGTGCGCTGTGTCGTCAGTGTCATACTGGTTACAACTGAACTATAGATTTGAATTTCTTCAATTTTTACAGTCATTTTTTGGAGGAAACATACACGTGTTTGTATGAGTTGCCTAACAATTAAGGGACACTATATTATAGAACAATTACAAATTCAGTACATACCTTATACCTGGAAAATAATTTGTAAAGTTAAAAATATAGTCACTTCTTCCTTCCTGTTTTTTGTTTTGTTTTGCTTTGGTTTTGGTTTTCTTAGAACTAGGGATTGAACTCAGGCCCTTGCGCTTGCCAGGCAAGTGCTTATTCTGCAGAGCCATCTCCCCAGCTCTCACTTTCCTGATTTTTTGAAATAAATAATTAATGCTTTTTTCTTCTTCTTTTTCATTTTTTGACCAATTCATGAATAAATTTTCCACGCTTACATCTGGCAATGTGAACAACTAATTTGAAGACGACCTTATGAAATATAGCAACCATTGTTTAATTCTTAGCATTTTGTTTAGTAAAATTCTGTATCATTTCTACTGTTCCCTTTTACTATGTGTTTTCTTTTTAAAAAGAAAAATATAGTCACTATATAATAGGATGATTTTATTTTCTGGCATGTTTCCCCAAGCCTAAGTAAGAGTCCAAAATTTAAAAGAACAAAAATGATGAAAATAGAGTAATGGTTACCCAGATATAGCTGCACAAAGGAATATTATTCAGCAAGAAAAAAACCTATTAATATATGGAATAATTTGGACCGAATGCAACTGTATTAAAGTGAATAATGTTAAAATTAAAAGGTCACATCATTTCACTTATATCACATTCTGGAAATGATCAACTTATAGGAGCCATGTAATTGCTGGTGGTTTGAACTAAGAATGGACCGCAATAGATCACGAGGGAGCATTTATGGCCACGAGCCCTGGAAACGCTTCAAGCCCACACGTGTGCTGTCGTGTGCTGTCGCACGGTGTGACTCACTCCAAAGTGTGCACCTTCGTGGCCACTTCACAGAGGGAGCGTGGCTTGCCCGGGTGCGGTGGAGGCTGGGGGGGGACCCGCTGTGTACCTCTCGGAGCCTTCTGTTGGGTGACAAGGGCCACAGTGACCACGGTTTTTAAAACTCACAGCATGTAAAGACACTTTCCTGAAGAGGACTTCCAGAAGGGCTTCGGAAAGCAGCAAGAACACTGCGATGAGTGTACCTGACGCAAAAATAGACTATTTTGAGGCATGAAACTGTGCCTTTTCTTGTAATCATCTTTTTTTTAAAACTTAAGCATGAATTATGCTTTTTTTGTTCATTGCTTTCTTGGTCCTCACACTTGCCAGGCAGGTGCTGAGTGAGCCAAGTGCCACTGCCCCACAGCCCTGGTTTTGTTGTTGTTGTTTTTTGTTTTTTGCAGTACCGGAGATTGAACTCAGGACCCTGCGCTTGCCAGGCAAGTGCTTATTCCACTGAGCTCTCTCCCCCGACGCTACAGCTCTGGTTTTGAACAGTGCATTTCAACCACAACTTACATATGTAGAGCATGAGATAGAGTGATTTCAAATGAAAAATCAATGTAGAAATGTGAAAATGGTAGAAGTTGGGAATAAAAAAGATGAAATCATAACTAAAGTATTATAAATCTTGTAAAGTACACAAAGAAACTGGAATATAACTTAAAGAATAAATGAAAATATAAAATAAACTCATGAAATCGTTATGACTACAAAGCATATAAAACAAAGATTAATGGAATGTGCTTATTGTGGATAAGATAGATATACTACAGGGAAAATGTTTAAAATTAAATAAATAGCAAAAGATACACCTAACATAAAAAGCACAAGGGAAATCACTGAGAATTGAATAAATTTTATCAGAAAATAATAAAATCAAGTAGCATATTGTTTGTATATTTATCCTCTTGAAATCAGAGGAAGGACAGTAAGAGGAAGCAAAATATTGAGGTAAGAGTAATAATAGATTAATGAAAACTCTAAACTTTGTACACAAGATGCTCAAAGAAGCTAGGCCAGAATGTAAGCAAAGAAAAAAGTGGGACACCACACTGTATCACATTGTTGAAAGACAGTGACAGAGAGATTTGTGAAGGCAATCACAAATAAAAGGTGCATTCGTATCCCACATGCTACAATCCACCATGAATATTGTTCTCCAGCAATAACAAAGATTCCATTCTATAGCTTTACATACGTTATCTTATTCCCTAAATACAAGTTTACAGTGAAAAATTTCAACATGAAAAATAAGTGCCAAGTAGCTGGGTCCAGCGGTGCACATACACCCTCCCAGATATTCAGGAAGATGAGGAAGTAGAATCAGCCAGAGTAACTTACAAATTACCTGCTTCAAAATAAAATTAAGAAGGGGCCAGCCAGATAGCTCACTGGATTGAAGTGCCTGCTTAGGCAGACACAGGGATCGCAGGTTCGATCCAGTGCCAGCCCAGATTGGGTGTGGTAGCACTCACCTGTAATCCCAGAGCTTAGGATGCTGAAAATAGGAGAATAACTACAAGTCTGATCTGTGTAGTAAGACCCTCTAGACCCTGTACTAAATACAAAATAAATAAATAAAATTAAGAAAAAATAATTTGTACCAGAGTTTTAATTCAGTAACAAAGCACTAGTCTCCCAGGAGCACAGTTCTACCTACATTCACTTCCAAGGGTCAGGGGCAAAAGTGTGTGTGGCACAGAAGCTTGGTGTGCAGAAAGCTTAATATGCCTGGTTGACAGTACGTATAACATTTGCATAGATTTAAATACATATGTTACAAGCCTACATCTTCACACACAACGAATATTTTGAGTTGTATTAATTGTATACATTTCATCTTATATGAAAAAATCTACTCATTTTTTAAAATTAATGGTAATAATATGTCATAAAATGTCAGCTTTTAACAAGTTTTCATATCAATGTTGCATTCTGCTCTGCAGTTTTTGAAATCTTTGATTTTGTTATTATCACTTTGGAAACTTTGATATGTTAGTGCATCAAGTGCAAAGGTGACTGTAGGGCAAACGGAAGGAGACACTACGTGAGAAAGGTAAAGCACTTGGGTGACGGGTCAGGAGAACCGAATGCTGGTAGAGTCTTTCTGTGAGATCCAAAGATGCAAGAGATATGTAAACTCCAGCACAAAATCTGTGGGCCAAAGAAAGACAAGAATCTGCACCCTGGAAATAGTCGCTGTGTTACCGACTGAGTGGATCGAAACAGAAATAAACATAGATAATAGCTCTGAATTGTAAGGATAAGTAGAAAGTCTGCAAGCTTCTGAACAGAAAGTGTAAGTTGTGAAGAAGAGATAAGATGAGGGCATCTGAACTCTGCACTGACGGGTTCCAAGAGCGAAGCTTGAATGTCAGCAGTCTGCGGAGAGAAAGGACTGCAAGCTATGAGAGTCTGTCGGGCAAGATAAAAGCAGGACGCCAGGACGCAGCGAGGAGCACGTAATACATCAGCCATGTGCTATCTCTGAACCAAATTCATGAAAAAATACAATTATCAAACAGGAAGGAACCAGAACAGCAACTGCAGGGTAGGACAAGATGAAGAGAATGCAATCATGCCTGAGTAACACACCACAGTAGGGGTTCCTTTTTTTGTTATTAAAGTGCCCAGGAATATTTCGTAGTTCCATTTTCATAATTTAAAGCAGGTTAACTTATATCATGCAGCAATCTGCACACCTAGGATACCAGATAGTCATTAAGTGGTAGGCAGGCAAGAAAAAAATCACCCGGGACCACTGATTTACAAAAGAATGAGGGATAAGACGGCAGAGAAATGAGAAAGGTGTCCGCCAGGGTAACGAAGCATGGAGTTCTGCGTGTGCAAGAGGCAAAGCCGTCTGGACTTGAAATCGTAGCATGGTCCTGGAAGCCGCCAGAAGCACAGGGAGAGCCGCTCAGGAACCAAGAAGGCAGGCGTGGCGCGAGCGCGCACCGCTGTCCCCAGGCTGCGGTTGCTCAGGCTTTCCCCTGCTGGGACTCTGCCTCACCTCGGAAACCTCGTCTCTGCGGATCCTCCAAGGGCTCGGCGGTCACCGGCCCAGGGGGCAGTTCCTGGCAGGTCTCTCTCTGTTTTCCTTCCTGATACCTACCTAATCATTTCCACGGTTTCAAAGAGGGTACATACTTGTTTTTAATTAGTTGTCCTACTGCTCCTTAAAGACATGCGTGCGCGCGCGCGCACACACACACACACACACACGGGCAAGATTAGACTCAATTTATTGTTTTCTCATTTATACAAAACAACATCGGAACTATTTCCCTTGATGAAAGCAGGTATATTCAGCTTGTCCTTCATCAGACTTCCCCCCGATTTCTGCTTGTGCACGTGTGCCACGTGGCAAGAGCCAAACTGAAAAATCCGCATATTCTTTAAAAACATCTTGCCTTTGCTTTCTCCGTGTGATTTTCCTCTCGCTAGGCATTTAGCCCAGTGTCTTTTCTCAAACTCTTATTTATTTATGCTTTTGCCCACCTGCCATCTCTGTGCATCATCATTAGGGTTAAACTTTAACTCATTTTCTAAGACTTCACTCAGTGTCGTTCCTGTCGGATCTAACTACTCGTCCCACCTTCGTCACATGCCCCTGAACTGTGCCGAGGTCTTCATCCTTTAACACCGCTTGCGGTTGCAACGATCTGGTTTGAATTACAGAAGCTACGTGTCTGCAAATGCAAATCGCCTACCAGCATCCCTTATATCTGGATGATAGCCCAATAACCGATGCCTCGTGGTGGCTTAATAAATACACTGAAAGAATAAATGAGCTAGTATTCTTATTCTACTCTTGTGATTTTTGTTGCCTATACCATTGTCATTAAAGTTTATTGTTTGTCACTATTGTTTGTTTTACAGAGACAAGGATTGCCACTACAGCACACTTCATTTCACAAACTTTCTTAAGGGAATTTGGTAGAAAGTTTTGTCATTTCTCAATTATACACTTTTCATACATTTGCCATATTTTAACACAATAAGACTCATCATATGTTCAATCTAATTGAATATAAATTTATCTAGGGATTGTAGGCTAATAGTTCTGACATTTACATCTGGATTTCAGTGCAGGCTTTATGACTAGATACACAGCTATTATGTATAAAAAGATAATTTACATGTGTAAATTATACAGAATGGTCAGAATTTTTACTTCATCCTCAGCATACATACTTTTCAAAGTGACTTGAACACTTAAAACATGTGGCTTTTAATAAGTTTGTGTTTTAAGATGTTACCAATTTGGACTCTTTGATAGGAAAATAGCTGGGAAGATGGCTCAGTAAAAGCCAGGAAGATGGCTCAGTAGAATAAGTGCTTGCCTTGCAAGTGCAAGGACCTGAGTTCAATCCCTGGTTTAAAAAAAAAAAAAAAGTTGTGTCTTCCATTGGGGCCGGGGAGATGGCTCAGTGGAATAAGCGCTTCCCTGGCAAGTGCAAGAGCCTGGGTTCAATCCCCGGTTCTGCAAAAAAAAAAGAAAAGCATAATCAGCTGATAACTTGATTGGGAAACAGCAGTTTAGTTACCATACTAAATATATTATTTAATTTTTAGTCTCCTATCCTGAGATATAATAGGATGAATAACTGAATTTTATGCTGAAAAAAAATTAAAAAGCATGTGCAGGGGGTGGGTGGAAGGAAGGAAAGTGAAATGTGCCGTGTCCGTGGACCTGTCCCCTACAGTAGTGTGCTCCCTGTGTACTGTAACTACATGTACATACAAATCAAAAAAAATAAAAAACAGAACAGAAAAAAACAAAACAAAAAACTGAGCAAGAAATAGTATCTGATAAGGTCTGTGTAGTTTCACAATCTGAGAAATTTAAATTGGAAAACGCTCTACCTTCCTTGATTTAGACTGAAGACTCGCTGGTAGCAATGCACCGAAGCATTCGCAGGCAACCACAGAAGGCAGTAAAGGCCAGGTGGGATCAGGAAAGCCACCTGAGGGAAGACAGAGCCTTCTCTCCGACCTCCGATGTCATGGGAGTCCATGTCACCCCGATAGTAGGGCTGGCTTAGCTCATCTGCTTCATGAAATCAGACAGTGGAGGATGCTTTGCGCATCCGCGGCCGGGGATGTAGCTCAGCGGTGTAAGCGCCTGCCTGGCACGTGCTAGGTGCCCGAGTTTGATTCTGGTACTGGGAAAAAAAAGCGGCGGGGCGGGGGATTGCACATCAAGGCCACTTCCACATTCGTGACTGAAGAACTCTTCTTCAGGAGAAGCAGCTCCTGCATCCCTGACTGCCTTCTTTCCTGGTCTACGGTGAACTTCTTCCCAGAGTACTTGTTGATTGCCTTTGAGAAAATCCGGAGAAGGCCTGCAGCCTGCACTCTCAAGGAAGGCAACGGGAGCGCCTCTGCACAGAAATCCATGAGCTGAATCCTATCCTCTCAAAGCCGCCTTTGTTTTTCTATAATCCTTCAGGTAAATGCCTTTCAGTAAGCCTAAACTCTTAATTCAATTTTCTGCAACATTTTTCAATGCAACTGAATGTTGTATCCTATTAAATTTTTACATAATACAATAGTATAGTTAAGCAAGTAGGACATTTTCAAGGGAATTTGATATTTTCATATAATATCTCGTTTTTAGTATTCTATTCTAAGCATCTCATGATTTTTGACCCATCAGAGTTAAATATTTCATTTAATTTGAGGGGATTAAGGACAGAATGTATTTATTGGGGGAAAGAAAGCTTCTATCTGAGAGACAGACAGAGTGGATTGAGTGGGTGGCTATCATTTAATAAAAGTTTGTAATAATAATTTAGTATATTTTATTTATCTACCCATTAATCAGAAATAGTATTCTTTGAAATTAGACATTATGCCAGTTGTCAAATTTGCCTAAATAAGCACACCTGACTAATCAGAATAAAAATGTATATATTTTATTAATTAAAAATACCATTAACTGAATATTGATCATGGTTTCTTCATCTTTTTTAAAACTCAAATTCTGCTATAAAAATCCCTATTCGTTTATGCATTAATTCTTTTAAATTAAGAGTTTTAATACATCTGTCTTTTTAAGGTTTGGATGGAAGAGCTTTCTACAGAATTAAAACGCCAGCACTCGCCCCCTTCCTTTTTAGATTTCAGACTGTCTCACTAAGTCAATAAGTCACCTCAGGTGACCCTCCACTTGCAGTCCTCTGCACCTGGCCTCTGAGAACG
>NDGN011471333.1:0-10851 GCA_002564285.1 Tympanoctomys barrerae | reverse complement strand
ACTCAGGCCCTTGTGCTTGCCAGGGAAGTGCTTATTCCACTGAGCCATCTCCCCAGCCCCTACACATTTGATTCTAAGGTTGCCAATAGCTGTTTCGGAGGCTGGTTCTCTGGGCACCAGAACGTGCATACTATAGGATTGCACTTGACTGCCTTGACATTTTTTCTACCAATTCTTGGTCTCTTGGAATTACTCCCTTAAGTAAAAAACCAAAACCAAACAATACAAAAATGCAACCACAAAGACCCAGCGCGTATTCAAAGACCCTCGTATTGTAGACAGCTAAGTTGGGTAGAAGGATTATAGGTGGTCAGGTGATAATGGGTCCTTGAGGTAGTTAGGTACAAGATGAGAACACATTGAATTGCAGGTGGAGGCGAGTTCACTGAAGGCCAGGCCTCAAGACACAAATGGAATGACTGCATCTACTTCCCCAAGGATAAGCAATACGGACTGATATTCTAACAGGTATCCATCAGCTGGGTGGGGACTGAGACCTTGACTCTTCCCTTCCAGGAGAGGTCCTTGTTCTTCCCATGTACACTTGCTATGCAACTCGCTTTCCCATTGGATCGACGTTGGTTACCTAAGGGACTCCTACACTTGTAATCTTATTGGTTGATCATTTTGGTTCCACCTTATACCCATCTCATGATTTCATACTCACCTCAGTTTTGCTCCATAAAACTTGCTTTAAGAAGTGGACTCATGGGCAACTCACTTTCTGGTCCCCCTTCTGTCTCTCCTATGCAGAAACTATCTTTCCCTCAATAAATATTTTCTCCTCTGTACCTCTTGTTCCTTAGAATTCATTCTTTAATTTTTGGGGTATACAAACTCAGAGTATTGGATATCCAGCAGATTGGGAGCTATACTCCCAATATGAAATGTTTTTCATATCATTTGGAAGTCCTTATGTCATTAACTGTCACTGGGAAACCTCATTATAATGGTAAAATTGAGTTTATAGCATTTCTTTCTTTGCTTGTTTTTATTTTTAAAATGTCACTTTCCATTAGATACAACTGCCAGGGAACGAGCCTGTAGCTTGCTGAGCTCGTAGCTACCATTGCTTCTAGTGATAGTCTTGTAACATCTGGAAAGGGTCTCACACTGTGCCATGCTATGCCACAGTTAATCTCCAGGGGTGGCCAGCCGCTGTTCTGCTGGAACATGCAGCTTGCTGGGATCCTAAAACCAATGCTGGTTAAAGAAAAATAAAGAAGCAGTTTACAATAAAAGAAGACAATTTACTTGAAGATGGGAAAGGAGGATAAACAAGATGACAGCTTCTCAGAAGCAGTAGGGAGAATTTGAAAGTGAAGTGCTTGTGGGTTTCTTGTCTGCAGCTCCTTTTATTGAGATCTTTGACCCACGTAGGCTCCTGGAATCTGATTGGGTTCTTGGCTTGTCTTTCATCCTAACCTTGGGTGACCTTTCCCTGTCCTTTGGTGGAGGATAAGGTTATGGGTGGGACCTTATAGGCAGGTAATCACGCTAAAGGATTAGGTGAAGGGGAAGTTTGCCATTGTACTGTTGATGGAGCTACCTAAGAACTTCAGGTCTTGAGTTCTCTGTCTTCTCCATTGCTTGAGTTTAGCAGTTTTTGTCTTATTCCTCAGAGACAAGCTGCCTTTGCACTTCTAATTGCTAGAGTCTTCCTGCAGAGCTTTATTAATTTTTAATAAAGTTCAGTGAGGCTTTCATCCCATGTTTTCCCTCCCTACAGTACCCCGGTCCCTATAGTATGGGATTTTACCACGTGCATTTGTCCATAACAACTTTCTCCATAGTCTTGTTTCATAATTGCACTTCTTCTTACTTTTGAATGAGTTTATTTGTCTATCATAAATCGAACTGAACATGTTTCTTAAACCACAGTAAATACTTTGGGGAATGAGGCGAATGATACAGGCAGCAGGAATGAAAGCAGTGCATTAACACGGAAGCCACAGGTGGGACACTTAGTCATTCTGACCTTCAAACAGCACTTGCTTAGAGAGCCAGAAGAAGAAAGCTCATTTTTAAATATGGTAAAATCTATATGCCAGATGTTAAGAGTCATACTTTCATAGAAACCTGGAGATGGTGGCATCTTGCAAATGCTGGGTGTATGTTTCTGCAAAGCCCTGGCAACTGCGATCAGTCGACAAAATGGGACACTGTCCCTTCTTATCACTTGTATACAAACCTCTCTACAATTTGAGCAACAAAAATCCTCTGTGGGAAGAGTCTCAGAGTCCATAACATTAAACATACAATGCTTGAAATGTATACAGTCAGCAAAAAAGGTCAGGTAGCAATACTGCCAAAGGCTGGGGCTCCTTTCAAACATACATACACACACACACACACACACACACACACTCACATTTACACCTGCACATTCCCCATGCTGAATATTTATTGGCTGATATGTGTGTTTTTGTTTTATGAACAGTGTCCTTAGATCTTTAATATGCATAGTGATTTTCTAAAAGCCTAGTTTTATATAAAATCCTTTAAAAAACCCTTTGAGGGGTTGTTGCATTACATTAGAAAGCCGTGTCCAACATTAAAAGGAAAAAAAAAAAAACCTTTCTCATAGTTTCTCATAAAGGTATAATTTTGCCTCGTCCTCACTTATTTTCACAGTGGGAAGGAGAGAAAATTGTTTCCCCACAAGAATCAGAGTCTTTTTATTTTTTGCCTTTCAGGTCAGTGACTTTTCCTCTCTGTGGCTTCCTAAAGACCGAGCCAGCCTGAGAAGAAGAATGCAATCTTATCACAAAGCCAGGTTCGTCTTTATAAATGCGATGACTGATGACCGCAGCCGCTGACGGCCTGGGCTGGGTGCGACTACCTGATTGCAATGAGGAGGAGGAAACTCATCAATTTATATTTTGGGCCACCAAATATCTTCTCCCATCTCCTGAATTGATCTAACTTCCCTGAATTTAATGAAGCAAACACCCTAAGGTACAGGCAGATCCTGCGAGGCTGGAAGTTTATACAGTTTAAGGGCCCCTCCTAAAAGAAAAAAAAAAACAAAAAAAAAACAAAGTATTTTACTTTCACATTTTTTTTTAAACAAAATCAGATCATATGCCCACACTACCAGAGAGATCCCTGAAGTGTAAGGTTTCATGCTAAGTCCATTTCTTTAGTTCCATATTGTGGTGAATGTCTATGCACGGTTGACTTTGCTACTTGCATATGTGCATGAAGAAAATGAAGGTAATGAATATACAAAGAATAGATAGGAATAATACAAGTATAAATATCAGAACACAAGATTACATATTGGTTTTTAAGCACACAAACACATGAGTAGGGTTTTTTTTTTTTTTTTTTTCCTATTTTTGTTAAGCTTCAGCATTTCTCAAGGTTATACCCAGGCATGATCTCCTCTTCTCCAGACTTTTGAATTGTTTGCCTGGATTTAAATGTCACCTTAAGGGGGAGGTGATCAATGTGATATGTTATCATTCAATCAGCCCAGCTCTGACCCTGTTCTCTGCACTAGGCTCATGCTGAGCAATCCTTTATTCAAGAAGTCAGAGTGATGGGTGGAAGGAAGAGGGTCTGAGGATAGAGCCCACTGCCCAGAGGCAGAGGTTGGCTTCTCTGTGCTTTTGTTTTCCAGGCAGTTCAGATACTGGTTTGGAGGTCTCCGTTGAGGAGGGTCCTCTGGGTCTCTGTGGTCTCGTTCAGCCGGGATTTATCCTGCTTGCTGTCACTCCTTTCCCCATCATCTGTGCCACCCACCTTGACCAAGCACAGGACATTCTGGAAGCTCTTCTTGAAGTTGTCAGATAAGAAGGCATACAGGATGGGGTTGGCACAGCTGTTAGCATAGGTGAGGACCACCACAAAGTCAAACATACCTTTAAGGGCTGGGGTGGGGTTGATGGCCACAGAGACGGAGGAGACATTGAATATGTAGAAGGGGAGCCAGCAGAAAATGAAGACGGCTACTACAATGGACACCATTCGCGTGACCTTCTTCTCAGACTTTTTCCTCTTGGAGGAACCCACTCGGATTCCAGAGGACTTCACTTTGATGATAATGAACAGGTAGCAAAGACAAATGATGGTGAGGGGAACCAGGAACCCTAAGATGAAAGCGTAGATAATGAACCCTGTGTACCATGCCCCAGATTCACCTGGCCAGTTGATGGTGCAACTGCTTCTGCCCCACTGGTTGCTCCGAAGCCCAGCATATATCATGATAGGCAAGATGACCAGCAGAGAAACTCCCCACACAGCCACATTGATCATCTTGGCTGTCCTGGGTCTCCTCCACTTGGCCGACTTGATGGGGTGGACCACAGCCAGGTAGCGGTCAATGCTCATGACTGTCAAGCAGAAAATGCTGGTGAACTGATTGATGCCATCCACCGTCATGACCACCCGGCAGATGGCCTTGCCAAAGGGCCAGTGGACCAGCGCCACCTGCATGGCCAAGAAAGGGAGCCCTAGCATGAAGAGCTCGTCTGCGATGGCCAGGTTGAGGATGTAAATGTTGGTGATGGTCTTCATCTTGGCATAACGGAGGATGACGTAAATGACAAGTGTGTTTCCACACAACCCAATGATACAGACCACGAAGTATATGAATGTGAGCACCGCATTGCTGGTCATGTCATAGTATGGCTCTGTCTGGTTCGAGCTGTTGGCTGCCACCATGGAGCCATTGAGGTCAAAGGGAGAGGCCAGCCACACTTGGCTGCCATTGAGGGGCTCGTATGCCATCTCCATGGTTGTTCTGCCTCGTGGCCTAGAGACAACCAGCCAGAGACCTTATTTGCCCCGCAGTGAGCCCTGAAGGCAAAAGATCCACTGTAACATCTGGAAGGAAAGAAAGAAGATAGGCCCATCAGTCACAGGCTACTTAAGCTCTCACCGGCTTTCTCTGTTTCTGCCTTGTCCTTGTAGACATACTCTTAACCCAGGAAACACAGCATCCTTCCACGTCAGTACAACAGCTGCCAACCCCTCCTTGTCCTTGTGCAGACTTTTAGTCCCTTTTCCATAGTGGAGGAACGGCTTGGGTTCAGCCATCAGTTTTGGTGACACGGGTGGGGGGATGGCTGGCCTTGAGAACACATACTTTGACCCCTCAGTCACTGTCTGGTTCAAACTACAAAAAGGCAGATTGGAGGATTTCAGCCCCTGACTTGGGGTGGGAGGGTCTGACTCTGGCATCCGGGGTCTTTTCCCTGTGAAGAAATCCATGCTGACTTGCTGCTGCTTGCTGGGAAGTCTTTCCATTCTCAATCTTTGAGATAGAGGAACCCAGACTTTAGAGTTAGAAAAGTCTCAGTGCCTCTGCTGAGCCCATGTGGCCTCGTATCTAGCCCTTTGCTGCTGACTCCTTTGTTCGAAGCGGGGAACCATGGAGGGTCTGGGAAGAGGCCTACCATTTTGCTGAGCTCATAACTGGAACCTCTAAGTTATCCCTCCCCCTTTTTGCTTCCACCCTCTCATTATCTTCAGTTGATTGAAATCTGCCTACACAGTGGATCAATTTATAATCTTCAATATTTGAAATAAAAACCTGAAGCTAGGCACGATGATGCCTGCAGGAGGAGGGCTACTAGTGTGAGGACAACTTGGGCTGTATAGTGAATTCAAGGGCACTCTGAACTGCATAAAGAGAACTTCTGCCCCCTTCCTTTAAAAAAAAAAAAAAGTGTGCATTAGTTTAGGCATTGTCTGTTCCATTTTTGTTTCTCCAGTCCCTGATACTTGTCACCTCATGTTGAGGACAGCCAGTTCCTAATGTCCCTGACTAGGGTGCTGCTCTAGAGTATTTCTTACCCCACCCCCCAGAGGTTTGGCTGCAGTTCCCAGATTGCAGATGAGAACGGGAGCCTGGTGAGGGACGCACAGTCTCTCTAGGTGTGAACAGAAGGTTCCAGAGACAGTGCATTCCTGCTCCACCCATCATCCTGGGAAGGAGGATATTATCCCCATTTTAAAGATAAGGGAATCAAGACTTAGAGAGTTTAAGGAGCTTGCACTCATAGTTGGCAGGTTGGGATTCGAACACAGGCCCCCTGACCCCACGTCTCTGCTTTTCATCAACACATCTGTTTCTCAACAGACTGGAAAAACGAGTGGGTGATAATTGGGCTTTGGTTTAAAGCAACTGACTCCTGTGTTACCTGCATGCTTGCTGAGCAAATAATTATAATGCTGTTGCTTGGCTTAAGATATGAGACAATGGATCATCCCATACTTAAATGACTTATCTGTAATCATTGGAAATACGTGGCTGGGAGCTTCTTTGTGTGGCACAAAGATGTGGTTGGTGTCCTGGAGGGAGTGATAATTCTGTAGGGGGAGACAGCAGGAAACCGACTCAAAGAGGGTGTGAACAGCCTGGAGAGGTCAACAAAGGCTGTAAGAATTCCTTTCTTTCCTAGGAATTTAAGGAGGCTTCACAGGAGGGATTTTTGGAGCTGGGTCTTGGGTGTATGAAGAGTGAAACAGCAGGACAGGGCAGGAAATCAGTCCAGGGAGAAGGGAGAGGCCAGCGGGTAGTGTGCCCAGCACACAGGCAGAAGCATGAGGCTGCCTGACACATCTCCCTGAGCAGGGCACTCTTCCTGGTCCCTGCGAATGGATGAGGCAATGAAAGCTTAATGCCCGCAGACAAAGCAGGTGAAGGCGGTTTAGGCAACAAGCACTAGTGCATCCCTGCCCACCTGTGCTTGTGATTCACGCTGTCCTGCCAAGCACACTGCTTATTCTTTTTGTGCTCATTTCCCCTGTCACCAGTGTCTGCAGAGTCTGGGCTTTGTGGCCAATCTATTTTGCCACCAAGTATTTTGGGGACTTGGGATTTCATGTCTGTTGGGTAAAAAACAAAACAAAACAAAACAAAAAACCACAAACCATAAGCTGACAGCTATTACAGAGGCTGTAAAGAAGCTGTCGTTAGCATCCTTGGATTAATTTAGATTGTTTCCACTATTGTTCTTAACCATCTTATCGGTTCTTTAATTCTACTGATCCAGAATTCCATTTCAGCTGGCTGCACCTGCAGGGGACATCAGCCCTCAACCTTGCTGCAGGGCCATGACTGTGCCGTGAGCCATCACAGTCTAACACGAAGGCTACACTGAAGCCCCCTGGGGCCACAGAAGCCCTGGCTAGAACTCTGGGGGTGCGATGATGTGGGGGGTGTGTGGGAGGGAAGGGTCAGATGCTGTTTTCTAGCCCTGTGGTTTTCCTCCTGGGCTAAAGTGCTTTTAGGGTCAGGTTTTGTTTTTTGGTGTTTTTTTTTTTTTTCTTCCTAAAATAGGCTGAGAAGCCTGTTCAAGAGGCAGCAAGAGATGGGGTTCAGAGCTCTGGCAGAGGTCGTGTCAGCTGGGGAGCCAGTCTAGAGCTGGGTGAGGCTTCTCCAAGGAAGAAAGGGGCTCAGCTTCCGGTGAGTATCATTTAACCAGGAGCTCCGCTGTCTAAGGTCTCCGGGTGACTTCTGCTTCATGTTTATCTCGCAGAGAGTGAATTCTAAATGCCAGGCAGTCAATACTTGTTGAATTGTGGTTAAATTAAATGTACCAGGAAGTTTCATTTTTCTGCTTTTTTCATTTTACCAGCTTAAGAGTTGTTAGCTACCTGGAATGGCCTGGTGGTTGGTTTACTTTGAGCTTAAGTCTAGGCTCTGTTGAACAGGAGAGCAGCGACAGTGGTCCCTTCCTTTATCCTAGAGCAGGAGTGAGCGATGGAATGGGACCTGGCATCAGCGTGGGCCTAAATCCTACTTATTCATAGTTGGGGTATTCCCAGCAGCTTTCTCCATTCAACTCCTACTCCTGCCTCCCTTCCAGCCTAGCGCTGGGTCTCTAGGGAGCTGGAGCCAGGCCCCCCACTGGAAGAGAAACAGCAACCTAGTATGGGCCACCACGGCGATAGAGCCCCTGGGAAAAGTCCTGGTGTTGGCCAAAGGGGGTGGGTGGGGGAGGGCGCTCAGGCCAGCTGAGCTGGAGCCCGGAAAAATCCTTCTTCAACTCTGAGACCTTAAGGACCAAGGACTCCTAAAGGATTCCCTGACATTTCGAGGTAGAAGAAGGGAGAGGGAACGAAGGCTATTTGTGTTAGCATGTCCAGCCTGTAAACACAGTGAGAGGGAGGTTCCTGGGAGAGTTGGAAGCTACTAAAGTCGCTCCCTGGGGGCTTGACCATTTCCTCGGGTTCCTCTCTCCAGTGTAGGCAACCTGTCCTCTCTGCCCAGAGCAGGAGACGCGACCCCACGCCAGTTGTGTCTACCTCCCCAGCCAGGAGTGGAAAAACCAGATAATCCCCTCTTCTTTGTGCCTGGTGCCCCCAGACCCCGCCACCCCCAGGGGCGCACCGACACAGCCCTCCCACCGGCCTCCCTCTTCTTGCTCCAGGGCTCTTGCAAGTGGCTCGAAGAGAAGTTGCCCCCATTACAGCTGCTGCTGCCTGACACTTGGGCTGCAGGGCACACGCCAGGCACACGCAGAGGCTGTGCAGACCAATGGCTCCTGCAGCTGCGGACCTGCGCCAGGACCCCCTGTGGTTCATTCCCACCCCAACCACGCAGTCACTCCCAGCAGGCACCGGCGCTGAGAGCAGCGCACCTGGACTTGGGCTCCCTGCACCGCCGGGCACACGGTCGCAGAGCAGCTGCACACAGGTGCCCAGATGCGTTCCCGCTCCCTCCTCTGTGCCTCCTTCTCTGTCACACACAGCACACACGCACGCATGCACGCCTTACCTTGGTTTTCCGCGGCAGCACCTTATCTGGTCTCGCCAGCACCCAGTAGCTGTCCCTTACCGGCCTGGGTGCCAGGGAGCGGAGCAGCTTGGCAGGTGCCTGACGCTGGGCGTCCTCGCGCGGCTCCCTTTTCCTCTTCCCTCGTGCGCCGCCAGCGCCCAGCCGCGGACTGGAATCCCCGTAGCGGGTGGCCTTGCGAGCGAGCGCGGGTGGCTGCGCCGCTCGGACTGGCCCGGGCGGCCAGAGCCCCTCGGCACATTTCCCCACAGCCCCCCCTCCGGTTACGTCACGGCTGCTTCGCTCCGCCCTCCGGTCCTGTAGGAGGACCAGGGCGAGACCTGCGGGGAATACTGCGGGAGGCTGCAGGCTGAGCTTGCGATACCCGGGAGAGGGTCAAGAGGGACCCGCTTGCGGGGGCGTGAAGGACGAAACAATCCTAGTCTCTCCAAGACTCGCGGGCGAGGGCACGCGCAGCTTCTCTTCGGATCTTACAGAACTGATTCCCTTTCCCCAGCACATTCCAGGCAGCTGTCCTGGCTGCTGGGGACGGGGTGGGGTCCACACTCGCCCTGGGACCTCTGTGCTTTTCGTTGTCACACAAGTTTGCAAAGCGGCGTCTACCATGGGTCAGCCCCGGTTGCAAGTTGCAGGGTGTGGACGAGGGCAAGGGTACAGAGCGAAGGGACGGGCAGGAACCCGCTTCTCCATACAGGTGTTGACCTGCACCTGGGTCCGGAGATGCGGCAGAGGGCCGAGTCCCAGGGGCCCGGCTGTCCCACTGCTCTAGTCTGTCCTGTAGCAGCTGTCTGCGGACGGCATCGCCGCCGCTCTGCGCACTGCCTACGTGCCGTGCCGTGCCGCTGTGGTAGGAGCAAGAGGGAACCGGCGAGAGGTGGGTGTTGGGTCGCAGCTATTTATTTTTTATACGTGATGATTCAGCCTGTGTTCCAATAGTTTAATAAGTCATAATCAGTCCTGCAGCCTTCCTTTCCTCACCCTCCTTCGAGCACACACACGCCATCCGGGGTGCAGTTGGAGAGGGTGGAAAAATCAGAAACGGAGCCCAATTAACTTTCTCCGTGGGCTGAACTGCCTGGGTCTGTCCATCCTGCTGTCCAGTTATCAGTTCGCCAGAGAAAAGCAGAAGTCCAGAAGCTGTACAGCAGCAGGTGGAGCGGGAGATGAGGGGAGGGAACCGGGCAGGTCACGTGGCAGAGAGCTGCTTGTAAGCATCGACCTGGGGGACTTTGGTTGGCCTCATGTCTTTTTGAGCTGTTGGTCAGCCGGAAGCTCCGGTGCTAGAAGGAATCCAAACTAGCGACTGTCTTGACATTCCAGCCAGCCTGGGCTTCTTCTACGTGGAGGGTAGACAGGTCAGGGTGGGGTGTTCCCTGGAAGAGAGGTGTATCCTTCCCCCCATTTCCTGGAAGAGGAAGAGGTGGTCATAGAACTGAGCTCAGGAGAACTCTGCCTCCTCTGGTGGCAGTTAGGAAATCTATTGCTACCTCTACTTTAAAATCCATGACTCTGATGGTTTCCAGGGTAAGAGCTGGGCAAAGAGCCAGGCAGCCCCCACGATACCCTTGAATTCCCGTCCCTGGTACCATGTTGTCTTATAAATATTCTTAAACCATTGATAATAAATTCCATGTATCATTACAAAAGAAAAAAAAAACACCTTATAACCACACAAGAAACAAGCCACTGGCCATCAAGCCCTTCCCCCAAGACATACATGGCTAGTCTAATGGGAGTTTTTATTTATTTATTTATTAATGTATTTGGTACAGGGTCTCACTACGCAGCGTGGACTCATAGTGATCCTCCTGTTTTCTGCCTCCCCAGTGCTGGGGTTACAGGCATGCACCACCATGCCTGGTCTCAGCCAGCTCAGTGCACTCTGGGCAAGGGCCCATGAGGCCAGTGGGGTGGGGGATCAAACCCTTGTCCCTGTGCTTGCCTAAGCAGGTGCTTAGACCACCGAGCTGACTCACTGACCCTCCTATGGGAGTTTTGTACATGTACAGCGGTTACGGTTATGATATTTTTTGGGGGGGCTTTTTAATTTTAGTATGAGTCCCACCAGAGAAGCCAGCAGCTCCTGGAAACTCAGCTGAATA
>NDGN011471328.1:0-10082 GCA_002564285.1 Tympanoctomys barrerae | reverse complement strand
TTTTGTGTTTCTGAGAATGGTCTTGCTTTGTACTTCAGGCTGGCCTTGGAGTCACTATGTCGCCCAGGCTGGCCCTGAACTCACAGCAATCCTCCTGCCTCAGCCTCAGCGCTGGGATTAGAGCTGTGCGCTATTGCACCTCGGGCTCAAACTTACATTCTGAGGTATATTTGTTGAGTCAGTACAAAGTTTAAGGAAGTATATAATCACGTTAGAATTGAAATAATTCTAGTAAACACTTAGAATATGAAGTTGAAGATGGATTATACTCACTGATCTGAATTTGCAGCAAGCTTGTTATGTTCATGAATTGTTTCCTGGACACAGTCTTCAAGCATACGTACATGACTATCACTACAGTGTAAAAAACACATAGCAAACTTAAAAGGATAAATAGCAAGAAAAAATAAGACACTATTCAATTACACTATCTTTGAAAATTGAAAATTAGTTTAACAAGCAGTGTCTCTAGTGTGTTCATTTATAACACTAAATCAATAGCTGAAACACTGGGTAGAAAAAATAGTCAAGCTGATTTACACGATGGCAATCTTGAATAGTTTCCACTGAGATGATTCTTTAGAACTGATTGATTAAACAGTCTCAGTATTAAAGAGAAAAAAAAAAAAATTTCAGAAAGGCCACTTGTAATATGCTGAAATGTTTGACGCTGTCCCTCTTTGTAAAATACAAATCACATCAGGAATTTTAAATTTCTTCAGTGGAAAATAATTATGTATTAGCAGCCCACCTTTTAGCATTAGTAATGCAAATGATCCTCCCCCTGTTTCCAACACGTTCTGCATTCTCCATGAGTAGAGTCCGAGCTTCGTGCTGGTATTCAGTGATTTTGCACAGGGTTTCCACCGCTGCAACAAGACCATGCAGAATACTACAGCACTCTGGATCTGCCCGCGGGTTAGGAGGCCCGACAGCAGCTAACGCGGCCATGAGCTAAGCAGACGGAAAGACAGTTATGTTGACAAAAGCATTCACACCTCAGGCGAAAATGTAACCAGAAAACTGTCAAGCACTATATCTTACAAATACAGGCAGAAACAACTGAAGAAAATGCTGGCAAACCAAACCCAGCAATACTCAAAGGAATTATATGCTGTGGTCAAATGGGATCTGCCCCAGGAATGCAAAATTGACTTCATATCCCCAAACCAATTCACATCATATCAAAGCAATAAAGAATGAAAATCCCACAATCATCTCCATCAATAAAAAAAACAGCATTTAACAAAATCTAAGAGTAGCTGAGTACAGTGGTGCATGTTTGTAATCCCAGCACTCTGGAAGACGGAGGAAGGAGCATTCGGAGTTGGAGCCCAGCCTGGGTAACTTAGCTAGACCCTGTCTCTAAAACATGAAACAAAACCCCGAAAGCCCTTCATGACAAAAACAAAAGAAAAAAAGCAAAGAAACTCAACAAACTAGAATTAGAAAGGGATTTCCTTGAGCAGACTGACAAAGGGCACCTATAGCAAGTATACAGACCGTATCATGCCTAATGGTGAAAGACTACCTGTGTTCTCCCTAAGAAGATACAAACATCCTGAACAAAATGCTGGCAAAACCAACCGAGCAACACCCCGTTACATCAATGGGATTACAAGCCGTGACCAAACAGGATTTGCCGCAGAGATGCAGAGTTGATTTCATATCCCAAAATTAGCTACAATACGTCAAAGGAATAAAAAACAAACATCAATCGTCTCTATGTCTATTCTTACTACTTTATTCAATACTCTTAAGTTCTAGCCAGAATAATTAGGAAAGAAAAATAAAAAGAACCCAATTATTAAGGAAAAACCAAAACTCCCTATGTTGCAGATATCTTATTTAAAGAAAATATTGAAGAATCCACTAAAAACTATTATAAGTAATAAAACTGCATCAGTAAGGCTACAGATGAACCACACTAAAATAACAATAATTACATTCACATTAGCCTCCAAAAGAATAAAATACTTAGGAATAACTTTAACAAAGGAAACATACAACATTCTGAAAACTACAAAACACTGTTGAAATTAAAGATCTAAATAAACAGATGATTTCCCCATGATAATAGATTAAAAGAATATTGTTAAGATAATAATATCACTCAAACTGCAGACTCAACATAGTTCCCATCAGAATCTCAGTTGACTTCCTCTAGATTTCTACAAAGCAGATTTTGCTGATCAGCCAGCAAGGAATTACATGGGGCTACATGGGACCCAGAATGGCCAAAACAATCTCAAAAAAGAGCAAAATAAAAAGAATCACATTATCTGATTTACTACAAAGCAATGGGAACCAAGGCATGGGTGCTGCACAAGGACAGACATAGAGAAAAGAGGAACAGAATTAATAGTTTAGAAATCATTTATGGTCAACTGAGTTCCAACAAGCATACCAAGATCATTCAGTAGGGCAAAGAACAGTTTTATTTTTAACAAAATCATGGTAAGGGACAACTAAATAGCCAACTGCAAAAGAATTGAGCTAAACGCTTGGCCTCAAATTCTAAACAAAAGTTAAAGTGGCTCAAACTAAATTCAAGAGCCAAAGCTATAAAACTCAAAGGAGAAACATTTTGCTAAATCTTTATCATCTTGGCCTTGACAAGATTCCCAAAAAGAAAAAGTAATTTGGATTTGATCAAAATGAAAACTTTTTGTGCTTAAAAAGACACTATCAAAAAAATAAAAATTCAATCCAAACAATAGAGAAAGTCTAAAAATCAGCCATTTAACCAGGGACTTGACATCCACAGTACATGAAGAACTATTGCATCTCAGTAATAAAATGACAAACTGACTAAGAAGTGGGTAAAGCATGTGAGCAGATATTTTTTTCAGGAGATATACAAGTGGTCAATGAACACTGAGGAGACATTCAACACTGTTAGCCACTAGAGAAATACAAATGAAAAACCACAGCAAGGTTATACTCACTAGATTGTCTAGAACATAAAAATTGGATAGTAAGTTTTGGTAAGCATATAGAGAAATGAAAATATTCACTGACTGTTGGCAGGCGTGTAAAGTGAAACAACGCATCAGCAAATAATTTGGAAGTTCCTCAAATATTAAACACAAGTTTCTATAATGGCAAGCAATTCCACTAAGTACATGCCCAAAAGAAATGAGACATACTTTTTTTTTTTTTTGGTCTTTTTGAGACAGGTCCTCAGTATACTATTCAGGCTGGCCTTGAGCTCACTTTGTAGCCCAGGCTGGTCTAAAATTCACAACAATCCTCCTACCTCAGTTTCCTGAGTGCTTGGATTACAGGTGTGTACCACTACACCCAACTGAGACATAATTTTGACACAAATACTTGTTTGTATGCATGTATGTATGTGTATATATGTATATATATATATATATATATGTTTATAGCTACATTATTTATAACAGACAAAAGGTGGAAACAATCCAAATCAACCTACAAAAAGAGAAATAAGATGTAATATATCCATGCAATATATATTTTTTCAGCCATAAAAAGAACATAGCTGAACAGTGAAAACATTGTGAATGCTCAAAGAAAGCAGTCACAAAAGGCCCTATATATTCTAATAAACTCATATTTGATGGGATTGTTTCCACTGATGAACACCCATTAACAGACAAACTTTAACATGAAATAACTGAAATAGCGTATTTAAATTTTTCATTAGTCCCTTTCTCATGTTGTTCATATTTGTCAACGTAGACTGAAATTTTCTCTCCAATAAACAACAGCAAACATAAGCACTCAGTAGGTCAATATTCTTAAATATTAACAAAAAATTTTTAATAAATTGGGCTTAAGTTTATTTCTGCTCCCTTCACTAAGACCACAGTCATTTTAAAAAGCAAAAATCTACAGATGAAGAAAACAGGAGGGGTTACAACAAAAAATAAGAAATGAGAGAGATGTCAACAAGAATTATAAAATCAATGAGGAAATGGTAATGAACTTAACAGGACTGAATATGCTAAAGCCTAAGTGCCTAAGGAGGAATTAAAAAGGCAAAAAGGTTTACCACACACATCTAAGTCTGAGAATTGGAAGCACCAAATACTACACAAAACGAGTGGAGCAAGATACAGAAAACTACATATAGCTCAAAGTCAAAATAAGGCATAAGGGCTGGCCAAATGGCTCAGCGGATTAAAGTGCCTGCAAGCAGGTGCAGGGGCCTGGACTTCAATCCCTGGGCCTGCCGTGCTGCCCCTGCCCCTGGGGTGCACTGAGACAGAAATTGAGACTGGGCATGGTGTTGTGCACCTGTAATTCCAGCTCTTGGGAAGTTGTAAACAGGTGAATCACTACGAGCCCATCCAATCTAGAAGTGAGACCCTGAACACCTTCCCCAAAAATAAATACATAAATAATAAGACACAATTTCACTGCAGATCTTATACCTTTAACCCATCCAAGTGACCACTTCTTTCTATCAGATACAGAATCAGATTACTCAAACCAAAAAGATACCAAGCACTGCATTACAAAAGCACAGCAGAGTACGGCTAAGGTACCAGGCTAACCCTGCTGTTATGGCTTGTATCTAGGTGTCCCCCCAAAGCCTCAAGCAGTCTTGGGGCAGCTGCTGGAGTTTGTGATTGATTATTGTGGGTGTGGATGCTGCACCTGCCCTGGGGCAGGTCATTTGCATTACAATATAAGGAGGGAGGAGAAGTCAGCTGCTTGAGCTAGCTTCTTGCTCTTTGCTGCTAGCTGTTGCCATGAAAGGCTGCCCTCTGCCGTGTGCCGCTCTGCCTTGGAGCCCGCTGAGTATGGACTGAACCCTCCACTAACTGTGAGCTAAATAAACCTTTCCCTCTTTCATTCTGGGTGTCAGGTATTCGTCCTAGCAACGAGAGAAGAGTAACTAAGACATCTGCCAACAAAACTTCCTGTGGTAATGCAATGTTCTCTGTCTTACCCAACACAAGAAGCACTAACTATGTGGGGCTTGTTGAACATCTGAAACGTTAGACTAGTGCTACAAAGGAAGTACATTTTTCATTTAATTTTTAAATGAAAACACATGTGACTAGTCGCTACTATAATAGACAGCCAAGTATTAGGGCAAAAACACCAAGAGTAAATATAATCTGAAAATCTGCCTCTTGAAAGCTTCCCAGCAGGTTACCAGCCAAGTGTACAACACACAGGTGGAAGAGCGGAAGGTCTTCTCTGGAGCCCTGAAGGTCCCAGAGGGATATCTGCTCACCCCGACCTGCTCACACTGGAACCTGGAGGCTCCTCGTGAAAATAAGTGATTTAAAGCCAGTGAAACCCAGTCAGCAACGTCTATCCCAAAACAGATTTTCTAATCTGCCACTTAGTGTCTTGCTTTTAAGTAAGATTACATAGCCAAATGTCAGCAGGCATTTTTTAAGCCTCAACATGAAAAGAATCTTGAGAACAGAAGTTTCAAAAGAAAATTTCAAATATAACACAAGTAATACCTTCAGGTAAAAGAGATTCTATCCATGAAACAAACAAACAAACAAACAAAAGAGGGTACGACAATTAAAATACAATCAAATAAAATTTCCATGTAAGGGTTAAAAAGCTTAAAAACTAACAAGAAGGTGCTCAATGATAGATTAAATTTAATCCAGGAAGTCCAACATAGCACTAGAAGATATTCTAGAAAGATATAGAGATTAAGATCATTACCACAGACACAACATAAAAATTTTAACCAACTTTTCCTGCATAATAAGTGAGGAAAAGATCCACTACAATTTACCACTGAAAACACTTGATAAAGGAGGAAAGAAAAGATCCTGAAAACTGTCAGAAGTTATGAGGAAGGGCCAGGGAGACAGCTTAGTGGCTTAAGCACCTGCCTGGCAAGCGCAAGGATCAGGGTTCAATCCCTGGTACCACATGCTGTACTGACCCCACCCCATGCAGGCCATGCCAGCCACTGAAACCAGGTGTGGTGGTGTATGCCTGTAATCCCAGCCCAGGGAGGCGGACACAGGAGGATCACAAAATAAATGAATGAATGATTTTTTAAAAAGAAGTTACAAGGAAGACTATTAGACATCTCAACAACACCACTGGAATCTGGAACACCATAACAGTGATTCCTCACAAAGAAAAAAGGTTATTTGCAAGGTGGAACTTCTATACTCAAAATATCAAAAAGAGGACCTGAAAAAAAAAACAAGAACAGCAGCAGTCAGTAGGCCAAGCCAGTGACCAGCTCTGTGTTCCCAAAAGTGGTTCTCGTTGCTAAATTACCTAGATAGTGGTGGTCAATATACTCAGACCTTCTACACAAGGAAAAGCGCTAACAGACACTCAGAAAGCTAAGCCAATGTTGCAGCAAAAGGACACAATCCATTCCAGTAATAAGTAAAAATCTGAACAAAGAAGTAATCACTAAGCGGCAGAGCAGTCGATAACACTCTATATGGACATTATAATGCACATATGGAATAAAAATATTTTTAATCATTTTTCAGAAGCACCATGACATTTAGGAAATTTTCAAAATTAGCTACTGCTTAACAAGTAACCATACCTCCTGTAAATTCTGGTCTTCTTGAGTCCAAGAATTTAAAACGTGTGCTCCGGAATCGCTCACAATGAAATTCACCTAACAAATGTCAAAGGACAATTAGTATTCAACTCTAATTTTACTGCATTACCATCATGTTTTAAAATAATATGCAATTTCTAACACAGGTCTGCCATTTGATGCATTCGTTTCACAGCTACAGAGCACTGAAAGTACATGCCAGGTGCTCCTCAGAATGGCACTGGGGACCGGAGAGTGCGGCGAAGACTAACCCGGCTCTGTCCCACAGTGCAGGAGTCGGGGTGGGGAGCGTGGTGAACGGCCGCATAGAGGACAAATGAATGAATGTGGTCGTCTCAGAGAGCGATAAGCGCCATAACAAATAAATGGGTTTTAGGTTGCACAGCTAGAAATCGTTTTCTCTACAAAAGATTCATTGAAGGACTCCAAAGGAAACCGGCGCTGAAAAGGCCAGGGACAGGGAACTCTAGGCACAACAAGAGGAGAAGCACAGGGCACCAAGTGTATTCCCTCAAGAAGGTAAAACTCAGAGCATGCAGAGGTAGGAGTTAAGCTCAAAGAGCATCAGAAGTCAGAGCACACTGAAAGCCAAACAATGGATATGGACTGTATTCTTTTTTTTCACCAGGGATTGAACTCAGGACCTTGCGTTTGCCAGGCAGGCACTTATGCCGCTGAACTATATCCCCAGCATTGTATTCTAATTTTTAAAATAAAGTCCAAGGGCCAGAGAGATAGCTCAGAGGCATAAGCACTTGCCTGGCAAGTGCAAGGTCCTGAGTTTGACTCCAGATACGATCGATCGATTGATCGATCAATGAATGTAAAGTCAAAATTTAAAAAAAAAAACTATCAGGGTTGGAAAATAACTGGTACAGCGCTTGCCTGGCATGTGTGAAGCACTGGGTTTGATCGCCTGCACCATAAAAAGTAAATAAATAAAAATAAATAACAAATAGCACCAGGTAAGATGGTAAGAATGATAATGAACATATTACAAAGCATATCAAATGACGATGATTACTATGTTCCTTTTTGGGAAGAGGAAAAAATTTCTTTCCCCTGAACAATATAATCTAATTCATGGTCATTTTTCCTAATACCCGTGTAATACTAGTTTTCTTTCTTCAAGGGAAAGAATTTGATAACTGGCCTCATCTATCTTGGCTTATCTAACAAGATATACTTTACCAGCCACTTTAGATTATCTCAGTTAGATCCTACAACAAGGAAACAACTGTATGTTTACATGGGAAGATAATGAGGCTTGGAAAACTGAGGAGAAACAATCATTCAATGTTAATCTCAGCACCTGGCAGGCAGACACAAGATCACTGTGAGTGCAAGGCCCGCCTGGACTACACAGTGAGGTAAATGACAGCCTCAACTATTAGTCTCAGGGGAAAAAGTGTCGGGGATGGGGAGTAAGAAACACAAACAAAGTCACATTGCTTGCCTGGGATTTGCATTTTCATTAAACTGTTAGACAATGTAGATGATCCAAACCCTCCACCCCCACCCCAGATGGGGTCACTATGCAGTCCAGGCAAACTCACAGCAACCAACCCGAGTACTGGGGTTACAGCCATGTGCCACCAAGCCCAGCTCAGATGCCAGGATCTGCAATGAAACCTGTGCCTTAAACCACAACGTTACTCCTCTCTCACTCTTACACCTTTTCACCAAATTTAGGAATTTCAAAAGATACTTATATTTAATTTGTAATATAATGGCGTACATAATATTGGACTGCATGTTCACCTCTGCTCTTTTCCCACCTAAGATCTCGTGAGGTCCCAGGCTAGGCAAAAAAGACAGGAAGCACATCACCCATTGGGAGCTAATCAGAAACAAATTATCTGAGATACTTACCCTAAAGATCACTTTAACACGTGGGAGTTTCTACCAATCATCAATTTCTCTTATTGACAAAAACCAACTCTTGCTTAGCTTTTTCTTTTTTCTTTTTTTGGTACTGGGGATTGAGCTCAAGATAGGTATGCACACTAAATATGGCCTCCACTACTGAATTATGTCCAGCCCTTACTATGTAACTCAAGTTAGGTTTCTTCCTCTTCTTCCCCCCAGTTTCTGCATCAACAACACAGCAGTAATATCCAACACAATGTCACAAGTCAACAAATTGCTTTTAGCAACGTTTCTTCTGCTTTGACTACCAACAATTCTCAGTGTTAGTGTCTCTGTTCCTACTTTTGAGTGTTGGCCCGAAACCTACCTCATAGGATTGTTTTCAGAATTAAAATAGGTAATAACATAAAGCACTTTGGAATGTGCCTTGAACATCTGAGTGATAAACAATTACTGCCCCCAACGAAATACCTGTAACATATTAATGCCAAAGGGCAATTCTAAAATGGGCAAGGTAGTGAACAAACACTTCTAATCTCAGCTTGGCCACGTGGGAGGCTAAGGTAAAAAGATTGTTGTGAGTTCAAGGCTACCCTTGACTATACCATCCTGGAATACATAGAGATCCTGTCTGAAAACAAAAGACAAACACCAGAACAAAGAGAATCAAACAGAAGTTCTATGTACTTTTTTTTTGGTTTGTTTTTTATGAGACAAGGCCTTACTATGCAGTTCAGGCTGGCCTTGAGCTCACTTTGTAGCCCAGGCTAGTCTCAAACTTGCAATGATCCTCCTGCTTCAACCTCCCACAATGCCTGGCCTATTTGGTACATTTTAAAGGAAATAAAGATTTCTAAGCCTAACTTTTTTCCAATACGGGGGATTGAAGCCAGAGCTTTTGTACTGAGCTATCTCCCTGACCCTTTTTATTTATTTTTTATCTTGAGACAGGGTCTTGCTAAGTTGCTCTGGCTGGGCTCTAGCTTACAGTCTCTTGGCTCAGCTTCCTAGTCTTCTTGGATTATGGGCATGTGCTACCACACCCAGCTGTACACCAAATTTATGCAAAATTCATATAAAAATTATGTATGCAGTTAAGTACACTCCCAAACATCATAACTGTTTGTAATCCACACTCACCAGCTTTTTGAAAGGAAATATATCATACATTATTCTACAGTACTCCATGGAAGATTCTACTGAGCAAGTCCACAATGATTTAGAGATGGGGGCCAACGGGATGATGCCTTGGGTCCTATTCTTCACCAGCATATCAAACTCGACATGCTGTCTGCACGATTCTGCCATGTAGGGGCAGTGATCCACAACAAACACCGTCTTATGCGATTCAGAAAAAATCATTTTGTTTTAACCTGTATGAAGAAAAATAACACTAGTCAAACGTTGATATATCACTCACAATCTCGAATTATTTCTAAGGAATGCGTCTTTTCCTCTTGAAAGGGAAGGGAACATGAACACCTTTAGAGAGTAAACAGGTCCAAAAGGTGACAAGATTTACTGGGGTCAGAATCAGCTGCTGCAGCAAAGCACAAGCTACACCATATCTGGCTGCCTCTTTACCAGACACATGCAAAACTACTGCCTTTTTTTTTTTTTTTTTGCGGAACCAGGGATTGAACTCAGGCCCTTGCGCTTGCCAGGGAAG
>NDGN011471313.1:0-32187 GCA_002564285.1 Tympanoctomys barrerae | reverse complement strand
TGTGCTTTGCTAAGCTTGTTCTAACTAGGTGCTTTAGACCACTGAGCCATCTCACCAGCCCAAAATAACATAATATTTGCATAAAAATTACCTATATTCTCCTGTGTACCCCTCCCCCCCACCTTTTTAGGGAAGGAGCTACAGGGTGTTCAGGGTCTCACTACTAGATTGGACTTGTAGTGATCTGCCTGTTTACAGCCTTCCAAGAGCTGGGATTATAGGCATGTGCCACCACGCCCAGTCTCAATTGCTGTCTCAGAGTGTTCTGGGGGAGGTGCCAGCATGGCAGGCCTGGGGATTGAACCCCCAGCCCTTGCGCCTGCTTGCAGGTGCTTTAATTTACCGAGCTACTTGGCCGGCCCTCTCCTGTGTCCTTTCAATGATCTCTAGATTACTTACACTACTCAATATAGTGCTTATAGTAGGCAAATAGTTGGTACAGTGCACTGGGCTGGAAATAATGACAAAAGTGTTTCTATATATTCAGCACACATGATTTTTTCTGTTTGTGGTTTCTGTATCCACGGAAAGCTGACTGCATATGACGCATACATCATCTTTGTGTATGTATTTGTGCATATGTGTTTGTATCTCTGGATCTCTGACTGTCCCGTGGCTGTGTACCACATCTGTCTCCCATGCAGTATCTGCTGATACCAAGCTGCACTCTGCAGGATGTTGTAGCTAAAACAGAAAATGAGCTCAAAGCAGGGCTCCTCCACCAGACTCTTCCCTAGGCTTGAATCTTGGCCATGCCACTTGCCAACTGGGTGTCCTTTGACCTTTTACTGACTTTATTGCACCTTGATTTTGTCTTCAGTTGGGCACAAGTTGCACAGGTACACCCCAAGGCACTGGTGTTAGGGTTGAATGCGGTAGTATGTAAGATAGACTTACGTACTTATTTTAGTTCCCGGCGCACTGAAAGCAGTCTATGCATCATGAGTACCTATAGTTCTCCCAAGAGCTCTATAAAGTAGAGATTGCTATCTTTATGTTATGCGGCATCTAAAG
Source organism: Tympanoctomys barrerae (assembly GCA_002564285.1). NCBI lineage: Eukaryota > Metazoa > Chordata > Mammalia > Rodentia > Octodontidae > Tympanoctomys > Tympanoctomys barrerae. Next base: position 31,173 of record NDGN011471313.1, on the reverse strand, counting down.
GTCTAATGGAGCATTTGTTTTGTGGTTCTTGATAGAATTGTTCTGGCCAGAGAAGGCTGTTTGACACTGCTTCTTGGGGCAGAAACGTATCACCAGGCAATGAGTCAGGCACTAGATTTTAAAGTATTCCATCTTGAAGTAATGTATGCTATTTTCCTTCAAATTTCATTGCAAAGGCAAGTGAAATGGTTGCATTTAACCTCAAGGAGACAGGACAATGCAGTCCTGCAAAGAAATTCTTGCAAGGAGAACACGTAAAAATATTAGTAAACAGCGGGAAGGCCAAATGTGCCATCATTCAACTCAAGTTCCGTCTTGTTCACTTTAGTTTGTTATTTCTATTGGTTGAGATAATTTTACATCTGGTATGAACTGTATTCACTACCCAAATTTGAGAGCCTGTGACATTTACCTAAAAACTTCCTCTAGCCTTGGAGGATGTACTCACTACAGTTGTGAAACAGTTTCAAGTTCACTTCATTGCCCTCAAGGTGATCCAGAGAGATTTTATCGCACATTGCTGAAATCTCGATGCATTGCTTGCATATGTTTCCCTTGTCTTACCAATACAGGGTCTCTATCAAAGCAGGAGATGAAATGCGTGCTGTGGCCTGAGTGCTCATTCCGTCTGACATTCACACTTAAGTTTACCTGGCATTGTCACAGTGCCAGGAGGGGGGCCTTTGAAAAGACTGTTGTCGGGGTGCGGGGGGAATCATGCCTTACAAAGGAGCTGCTTATTGCACTCTCTTGCTTTTCTTTTTCCTCCTTGCACTGGCACAGCAAGAAGGCCCCTGACCGATGCTATTGCTGTTGGATGTTTCAACCTCCATAACTGTCACTCAAAAAGTGTCTGTCTGTTATACATTTTGCAGCCAGTAGCATTCTGCTACAGCAGCACAGAATGGACTAAACCATTTGGTTAGGATAGAGATTTGATGTTCTCTAAGTTTGGATTACTGCGGACAGAAGCATGGAGAATGGATCTTTTAGCTTTTATGTAAACCTTGAGACAGTATTATCGTCACCACTTCTGTTGATATGACAGGATAATACATTGGTTGACTTTTGGGGGCCATGCAGGTGGCAGGAAACTGTCCATCAACTACCAGATGGACCTCTAATGTACACAAAATAATAGTAATAATATCTGAGAGTGATAATAGTAAGAATATGCTGGCCCAGTGCTTGGCACATGAAGATTTTGGAACCAGGGTACACAAACTCGTGTTCTATGGTTCAAAACCAACCACCTGGATTTACTACAAGCTGTAATGTTTAGTCTTCTTTTTAGACTGGGGAAAAAAATGAAATGGTCTTATTCTAGTTTTGTCATGATATGCTTTTTAAAGATCAATAACAGAGAGAACCCCTTCTGAAAAAGGGGACATTACCTTTAACGTTTGGAAATTACTGTCCAGAAAATAAATCGATGGTTAAATTCTCTTCTGTTTCAAGTGCTATGCAGTTCACAGTCAGAGGGGTTGCTTAGGCAAAATAGGATAAACTGAATTGTGATTTTCAGTAGCTCACAACCTTATTTTCCAGATCCCTCTGCTTTATTTGTGATGGACAGGAGTAGCAGTATCATTCATCAGTCTAGAACTTGAAGTAGGAGTTTCAGGGGGAAATGGAGCCATGGAGCCTGGCACCACCAGATAAGCACGAGACTGGTGCCAGCAGAGGGTGCTGGTGTGGCACCCAGTTAAGATTTTTTTTTTTTAAAAGGAGGTGGTATCAGATAATCTAAGACAGCAGCTGTGCTGAGGGGTGTAATAGCTGTTCAAATCCACTTGGAAGTATGAATTACGCCCGCTGCATGCAGACCCATCTGCATTGTGTTTGGTCCCATGGTCATATGAATTTTAGGCACCTCCTGGTATTTGACATCTGCTTCTGTGTTTGAGCAGGGCCAGTAGAGGCCAAGCAGTCTAATGTTGGTTTCTACAGAGGGACTTTTAGCAGTTCCTGGCTGCTCATCTGTAGCAACCAAAAGCACCCCTCAGAATCCCTAGTTTCTTGTTTGTCCAGGTTCTGCAAATGTACTTCTGTGTTTTTAAAAAATTACACCCAGACTGTTAATTTACAGGAATCATCCTTTCTCTTTTTCATGTGTCCCCCTTAAAAGCAATGTGACAAGGATGGGGCAGCCTATAAAGGTAGAGCCTGTGAAAGGTCAGGCTGGGGAAGACAAAGCCTGCTGCATGGTGTTCGGTGGAGCTGGACCTTGGTGGCTGTCGCAGCAGGAGCAGCTTAAGCACGGCTTTCAGAAGAGTCCTGCTTCCCCAAGTAGGTCACAGTGAATACTACTTTTCACGCTAAGTTCCCTCGTAAATCCTGCGCTGGCAGAGCCTTTTCAAACCTGCACTTCCGAACTGTTCTGACCGCGTTCTGGGCTGGAAGTCAAATGACCCATTGGGGTCCGGTCCAGCCTGTCTGGGCCTCAGTTTCCTCCTGTTTAACATTATTGGGCACTCTCATCCCGAGGCCTCTCCCTTGTTCCACGTGCTACGGCGGTCAGACATCTCTGAGCCGCGCGTCTCCCGGGCGGGCGAGCACAGACTACTCGGTCCTAACTCAAGGTCGCTTCCAAGCCAGCTGCGCGCAGGAGCGAGAGTCACAGCACTGGGTTCCGCTTAGGGAGGGGAGAGCTGTGGGTCCGGAGCTTGGGGGACAAGAGTCAGGTGTTGTGGGAGGTGGGGTGGGGCTGGCCAGGCCGGGAGAACGATGTCAGGCCGGTGCCCGCCGCGCTCTCGCAGATTTTGCTCCCAGAGGCGGCGCGTGGCTCCCGATTGCGTGGACCTCTCCAGCCTCTTTGTAGCCGGAGCATCGCTGAGCTTCCGGGCCAGACCGTGCCGCCACCCCTGCGCCCCCTGGGTTTCCTAGGACCACGCCAGAGACTCGGATACCTCAGACCCGGGCCCTGGGCAGCCTTCCCGTGACCCCGCCTCCAGGTCTTCACGGCGGAAGGGCTCCGGCTCTAAGTCCTCCCGCCCGCCGCCCCACCCCCTCCGGCCCCGCCCCTCCGGCCCCGCCCGCGGTTGCCCGGGGAACCACGGTTCCCCGCAGCTGCAGGAGGCGCCCGGCCGTGCGGAGCAGCCCCAGACAACGCGGCTGCCTCTGCTGCCTCCGCTGCGTCCGCGCCCCAGCTCCGACTCCTGCTCGCGCGCCCTCCCGGCCGGCCATGCCTCCCCGTCGCGCCCCGGAGCACCGCGCGCCTCTCCTGCCCGCTCTGGCCCTGCTGCCGCTGCTGCTCGGCGCTGGGCCCCGAGGCTGCTGCCTAGCCAGCCCGGTACCCACCGCGCCCCTGCTCGCCCCGGGACCGTGCGCAGCGCAGCCTTGCCGGAACGGGGGCGTGTGCACCCCGCGCCAACTGCCAGAGCAAGAGCAATCGGCCCCCGCTGGCGAGCCCGGTTACAACTGCACCTGCCCCCCTGGGGTGTCGGGGAGCGACTGCCAGGTGAGTGGACGCCCTGGGCTCGGGGCGAAGCGCTGGCCGGGCACACTCTGCCTCACCTCCTCCGGCCGCCGCCGCTGGGAGCGTCCCCGGCTCATCTGACACCAGCTCTTGCCACTTGAGGAAGCGGGTAGATCCGGCCTCCCCACCAGCGAGGACGTAGACCTCCAGGCCGACCCTGCAGGTGCCGCTGCCCTTGCCCATCCTAGTGTCCTGGCAATGTCATTCCGGGCTCTCGGGGCTCGGCGGCACTTCGGCCTCGGCACTCCTGGCGCGACCGCAGGCCCGCGAGTGGCGCGCCCTTCCCGGCCTGGGCGGAACCACCTTTCCCTGCCTGAGAGCGGGCTTGGTGCCGCCGGGGTGCTAGGCACAGGACCCGGCCCCGCGAGTCCCAGACAAGGTGTTTAGGGTCCATCCACCCTTCCTCTTGGACCCTGCGCATATCGAGGGTGCACGATGTGGGAGGCACGTGACTATGGGCCCGTTTCGGGCTCCCCCAGCCCTTCCGGATCTCAGGATGGGTTGTTGGAGCAGCCCGAGCCGTCAGAAGGGGCGTTCGCCTGCCGGCAGTGTCACCCTCCTGGCTGGACGTCCTCCGGGCGCACGCCTAGGGGCGGCAGCCAGGGCTCAGGCAGGGCACTGGGAAGATTCCAGGAAGTGCGCGGTGATGGGAGGGACGGGAGGTGGCCAGCAGCTGCCTTTGAATTTAGGATTTCCAGGAGGATTTGGCAGATAACGATAAATGGGGCTCTTACAAGTACACTAAAGCTCAAGGAAATCTGGTAACATTTTCAGGGGGCGCATTGTTGGGGCCTCCTGTGTAAGTACGAGGTGTTAAGTCGCTAATATACCGTGACAGATGAACCACTGGTCGACCTGAAGTGCTCGAATTAAACCACGCGAATGTGGAACATGATGGAGGAGTTGTTTCTTACATATTTGGTATAATGCTTGAAGAGTTACTTTGAGAATGCTCAAGTGAGTTCTTTCAAAAGAAAGAAAAACGAAAAAGAAGGATGCCTTTTCAACCATAGGCTTTACTTTTAAAAAGTAGTGTTAAATGGGATTAAAAATCTTGACCTTGGTAGAAGTTTTAGAGTTTACTTAAAATCTCTTTTTCTTTAATAACAAGGGGTGAGCTCAAATCTATCTTTTGGGGTTATGTTCAGCATCAATCGGCTTCATTGAGCTTTAATCCCTTCGTGGGAGATGATGGTGGTGGTGGTAGCGATGGTGAGTTGTGGGGTAGAAACATCTGGAGTAGCTTTGGGGCAGGACAGCTCTTGGGGGAAATGCTGGTAGAGTCGTCCTGCCGGTTAGAGCACAGGCTTGAATTGCAAAGAGGAGAATAACTACCAATGAAGCATCAGAGAATGACCCATACTAATTTACCCTGCAAGATGAGTTCCCCAAATGCTTCTACCAAACTGCTTTTACATACATGTACAAATTCCTCCCTTGTAAGAAATAGTTCACTTGGACCCAGGGCATGGTGGGAATAGGTAGAAAGGAGAAGAGAGAGAGCTTACATCAGCTTCGGTAAATGAAAAGGAAGGTTGGGCATTGAGAATTTAACATAACTCTGAGAATTTTTTTTTTTTTGGTGATTCTAAAATAAGATTAAAAAGTCTTCAAGAAAGAGAAAGAGCTCTATAGTGCTCTCCAGAAATGAATGATAAAGAAGCATAAATAAATTAATTTGTCCTAACTAGTGATTTGATATATGTGGTCATTTATTCAGAAGAATCATGGACTAATACATAAGCACTGCAAAAGCCACCGGTGAGGAACAGGTTGGGTTTTCGGGGTGGCTCCCACTCTCAGCAAGCTTAACTGGGTGGACACTGCCCACCTGAGCACAGCATCGCTGGATCCTGAGACGCGAGCAAGAGCACAGGAATAAGCTGTAATTCTAGCAGGAAGACTTAGCACATTTAGGACCTGATCAGATTTGCTTATGCAGAAGAACTTATGGGCTTATGAGAGCTCAAAGCCTTTAACAAATTGATTCCTGATTAACTTAATTTAATCTTCCATGAGCTTGCAGTAAGACTCAAGACTCTCCTTTTCTATGGGAACAGAAAACAAAGCAGAAAACAATACCACAAAAGACAATCTGAAAAAAAAAAGCGAGCGAAAGAGAGAAAGATGAAACAAAACAGCACAACAAGAGCAACAAAAACCTGCATGTGCTCAGCTAGAGGATGGATGGTACCTGTCAGCGACAGTGTGGCTGCTGAAGCAGAGCCTGATGTTCTCAGGAGAGATTGGAAATAGAATTGTACCTGTTTGTGAAGAGACTCAAACTGAGTGTCAGCCTTCCAACTTCAAAGACAACACTGCTAGCGGTGGCAATATTAAAAGCCCTCAAGTTTCATTTTGTGTGAAGAAATGTAAAAAAGTCCCAAAGCACTACCTTGGGTTTCAGTGGATTAAGACTCTTTCTGGCCTTCCTTTGAACCTACAGGGTCTGAGTGACAGATGGGAGTGTGTTCCTGGGACCTGGGACCGGGAGGGTCCTGCAAGTCTGACTGTGCAGGCTCCAGTCAGACCGGCTGGGACAGGGGTGGGTGCCCACCGACCGGGTCTGATCCCCATCCTCACTATGAAGACAGTGATTCCATTTTTTGCAGTTTGGCTTCTGACAGCTTTTAAGGCTCCCGCTTCCCATCTAGGCAAACTGATAAAAGACCCCCCCCACACACACCCTATCCTGCTCTTACTGGGGGGAGGGTCACTCCATGCCCCCTTCTGCCCTGCACCTGCAGCCCCGCCCTCTAACCAGGTCACCTGTCCAGGCTGCCTCTTTGGGCTTCCCCCATTTCAGGCCGTTAGGATGCCAGGTCATTGGAGAAGGCATCTTGTCACAGCAAAAGCAAATGGACACTAAATGCATGGAATAGAAAATGTCTTTGGTAGGTTGGAAAGCTTCACTTTTAAACGTCGAGGCTGCTCTTGCTCTTCTGGTCCCTGTGGGGGCCTGCAGGTCTCGGAGTGGAAGCAGCTGGGCCAGTTTTGCTTTTCTGGTGAGTGAGGCAGGAGCTCCTCTCTTCTCTTGATTCCTGCCATCAAAGGTGGGAATTATTTTAATCGCACTATTTGTGCAGCTTATTTTATTTTAATGAAATGATTCTTTGCCAAATAGGCAAGCAGTCAGACACCTGTTTGTTCCTTTCATCACGTTTCCTGAGGATTTTATCCTTCGAAATTGTGATTAAAAATGTGTCAATTTCTGCACTTGAAGGAAGACTAAGGGCCTGTGGAGCTGCTTTTTGTGCAAGTTAATTTTATTCATTAAGTTGATTCTATAATCCTCTTTTCTGGTAAAACGTGCTAACTTGAAACAAACGTTCTGCTTTAGATGAGCCCAGTTTTGATTGAGATTTTCTCAGAAGCAGCAAAAAAGAAACCTACTTCTTTGCATAGCATTAGTCTTCTCTACTGGACTTTCACACGCACACACACATGCACACACGTGCACATACACACATGCACACACATACACACATGCACACATACGCACACTACATTGTGCTGTGTGCAAAATGTTGGTTATCTGCCCCCACATAAAAGGTCATTGGCTCTTTTTCTGGCTGTTCTATTAACCTTTTGCGACTGAGTTATTGACTGTCTCTTTGATCTCAGTGTTCCTATCTCTAAAATGGACTGATCCTGCTTGTCTTATCGACAGAAATGGTACAATCACAAGTGAGAATGTCATGCAGTTTTTCCCCTATAAGTAGAAAGAATGCGAGAATGAATTTTAAAACATTTTGGAAAAATGTCAAAATTTACACAAATACAAGGTTTACCAAGGAAAGGATTATATTTTTTTCTGTACAAAGTATGATTACACCGATTTATTTACTGCTTTTGTTCAGTGAGCACCATCAATCTTTTCTTTTTACTAGGATGAGCTATGTTATAGCATAAGTTTTAAGAATGATAAATTATATTAAAACTTTTGTATGTGCCTAGCTTTTTTTTTTGTGAAATAACTGATTTCTCAGAGAAATCTCAATGACTTGACATTTTTCCTTGAAATGAAAGGAAAAAATATGTCAAAGTCATTGTCACAATTTTTAGAAAGGGAGACAGTTAACTTTCTGGGTTATTAGTAATGATTTTCTTATTTTGTCTGTGGTATTCTTGGTGCATCCTTAGGAAACATCACCTTCTAGCTTGACTGCCTGACAGAAAGCTCACCATTGTCTTCTTGGCTTGAGCATCTCATGTGACACGGTGCCATCTGAGCTGCTTTTGTTTATGTCCTCACTTCACAAGCATGGGATGGGAAAGAAAATCTAGCTTGAGGTTGAAGGGCATTTGAGTCAGGAAGCAGCACATGGAGCTGTATTTTTAGATAGTCTGAGCAACTCAGATGGCAGTGTGGTCAGAGCTGCGAGGGGCAGCCAAACAGAAAGTCCTGTCATGGGGCAAAGTTTACGTGATGCCTGTCTGTCTGTTTCATCTATACTGCTCATCTCTGGCCACTTGCTGGAATCATGTATGCCCTAGCACACATGAAGTCTGAGCCCTACTGTCTCCTTCTTCCTCCGATCCTGATTTAACTGGCCTAGCATGCGGGCTGGGCACAGAAAAGTTTGAACTGTTCTCCAGATGATTCTTCTGTATCCACAAGGTGGAGAAGACCCTGCTGGACTCTGTCATTTCCCCTTGCTGCCTGCCATCATGTAGGAGAGGGAGGGAGGAAGGGAGGGAGGGAGGGAGGGAGGGAGGGAGGAAGGGAAGGAGGGAGAGAGTCACACCCCCTCTTGGTTATTCTTCTCCAAAAGATGTCCTGTTTCACAGTCCAGGAGTTCTGGACATCCTTGGTGGGTAGTATAGGTTTTATTTATATCTCCGGAGTGAACTCTGAGTGGAAGCAGTGGGCCCAGATTGGAACCTGGCTCCAGGCATCTTCTGATAAGTGACATCTTCTGCGGCTCATCCATGAAGATGGGATTCCGACGTCACCCTTGCAGATGGCTGTGGCGTAGAAGAACGTCTGTCTACCCAGTGCCCGGCTCCTACGAGACACTGGTGAAAGAGGCTCCCTTGTGTTTTCCTCTCTGTCCCCTGGACGGGGTGAGTGAATGGAACAGTAAGAATCCAGCGAGCAGCGTGTGTACTCGCAGCCCAGATGTTATGGAACCACTAACGGTTCTCATCTGAACTTGCCGGTTGTCTCCAGCCACCAGGCATGATGTGCAGCTTACATCACTGTCTTCAAGGGGAGCCCCCTGCTCTTCTGACCAAAACAGCTCTACTCCAGGCTGAGTGAGGGCACACGGGCAGCCTTCTGGGCTGATTTATTGTACGTTAGTATGGTCTCAAGGTGCATCCACTAACCTAGAAATGTCTCAAGCTTATCCTTCTTTACGGCTGAGTACTACTCCACTGTATAATAACCCTGCCCACACACATCTTCTTTATTCATCAGTTAATGCATATTTGGGCTGTTTCTAGAACTCACCTGTTACAAAGTGGGCTGCTATAAACACGGTTGTACATCTAGTGCTGCGGATGATAATATGCCAGTCATTGAAATTTGCAGAAGTGAAAGCTTACTCATGAGATGGCCATGTGCAGAGGTAGGAGGGTAGGTCTTAAATACTCCTTGAGGAGAGGTTGGGGGGAATTTATGGGGTGAGGTGCGGGCAGAGGTGACTGGAGTTTGGGAAGTGACTGGCAGTCTGTGTACATATGAGCAAGTGTCACCATTGCCCTCGCAACCCGAGCATCACAGGTGCCATTTATTATGATGGCTTAGATCTAAAATGTCCTCCCAAATCTCATGTGTTCAGAGGTTGGGCCTGATTGGGATCACTGGGGGTACTTGGAAGGGTCTATTTTTGTCCTTGGATCCTCGCTTCTCCTTCTGCTTCCTGGCTGGAGCTGTTTCCCTCCACCCTGCCCTTCCACCATGACATGATAGCCTTGGAGCCAGCTGGCCGTGGACTGAGCTCCCTGAACGTCTGAGCCCCCCACAGACCTATCTTCCTTTAAGTTTTGGGCAGTAGGCATTTGGTTCCAGTGACGGGAAGGCTAATACATCTATGCCGCTACAACTGGTGAATTTTATGGTCAACTGAAAGCAAGTAACTATGATCAGGTGAAGAGGGTCACACTGACAGGGTCTGGTTTTCTCTTTGTTTCAGTGGGCAAAGCTTCATAAACATTGCTGAATACATCACGGGTCTCAGTGGGGTGCACCTGTGGACACTGGAAGGTCTCAGCCCCCAGGGACAGATCTAGCGCACATGGGGAGGGGCCGTGCTTAGGTGGAGGAGAAGTACATAAGGACCTCTCGTTTGTTTCGTAATGTCCTCTAGTGCCAAGCTGTGTTCTGGGAAATGGGACTATAATTTCCCAAAGGATCTTCTGCGGCAGTGCTGGCTTTCACACTGCAAAGAAAACTTTCTTACAAAAATCCCTTCCCGTTGGATGTGGTAGTGCATAATCCCAGCACTCAGGAGGCTGGTACAGGAGGATTGCAGCAAGCTTGAGGCCAGCCTGGGCTACAGAGTGAGCTCAAAAACCAATAAACAAAACAAATATACCTTCCTGATGAACTAAATCAGGGGTTGACAGAGTATCATTTGTCTCTTTCCTTCTCCCTTCTAGGTAAGCAGAGCTCTAACATATTTGAAGCAGTTAAAAAATCAAAATAAGAATAATTTTAGAAAATTTTTGGAATTTCAAAACACAATAATAGGAGAGTAGCAAGAGTCAGTACATTGCATACTGTCATCTTCAAAGTAGTTACTCAGAGAGAAGATGTGGGCATCAAAAATTATCCAGTTGAGGGGCTGTGGAGATGGCTCAGTGGAATAAACACTTCCTGCGCAAGCACAAGGGCCTGAATTCAATCCCCGGTTCCAACAACAACAATGACAACAACAAAATTATCCAGTTGATGTTAGTATGAACCTTCACTTTCAGGGAACCAAGAGATATTGATAGTATAGCTACCTTGCATTTTTCTCTTCCTTTCTCCTTCCCCTAATTCCTTTTGCCTTTTAAACAATTACCTCCCAATTCACAGTATCTTTTGTATATTCTAGACCTTGTTTACTCTTTCAGTTTCTTACTCCAGGGAGACAGTATGATGTTTAACATGTGGGGGTCTGATTTATTTACTTACGGGTATGGTCTCAAACTGCATCCATTTACCTATTAAAGTCTCAAGTTTATCTTTCTTTATGGATGCGTAGTATTCTATTGTATAAAATACCTCATCTTTTTTTTATCTATTCCTTGGTTGAAGGGTATTTGGGTTTTTACCAAGATTTAGCTATTATAAACTGTGCTGTTATAAACATGGGTGCACATATATCACTGTAGTACGATGTTTTTAATTCGGGGAATATACCCAGAAGGGGAATAGGTAGGTCAAATGGGACTCTAAGCCTAGATTTTTGAGGAACCTTCACACTGATTTCCATAGTGGTTTCACCAGTCTGCACTCCCTCCAACAGTGGAGAGGGTTTCTATTTCATCACAGCCTCTCTAGCATTTGTTACTAGTTGATTTCTTAATGATAGCCATTCTTTCTGGGTGAGATGAAACCTCAGTAGTGTTTTAATTTGCACCTCTTAAATGGCCAATGATGTTTAACATTTTTTTCATGCATTTATTTGCCATTTGTATTTTTTCATTTGTAAAGTGTGTATTCATCTCAGATGCCCATTTTTTGGATTGGGTCTTTGAATTTGGGGGCCTGATTTTTTAAAATAATTCTTTATATATTCCACATAGAAGTCCTTTGTCTGAGGGACAGTTGGCTATCATTTTTTTCCCCCAATTCATGGGTTATCTTTTCACTCCTTTGGAAATTTCTTTTGATATACAAAAACTTTTTAATAAGATGAGATCCCAGTTGTTGATTCTTTGAAGTATTTCCTGTGTAGTTTGGGTTTTGTTCACAGGTCTTTGCTTACACCCATGTCTTGAGGTTTTTTTAATCTATTTTTCTTCCAGTAGATTTATTTTTTTCTGTTGTAATATTTACATCTTTGATCCATTTGACTCTACTGCATGGTCACTTTCACAGTGTTACTTCTCCCTGTCCATGAGCAAGGGGCATCTTTACATTTTCTAAAATTCTCTTCAATTTTTTAGAGTTCTGTAATTTCCAATATGTAGATCTTTTACTTCCATTGTTGGATTTATTCTTAAGTATTTCCCTTTTTAAAAAAATTGTATTGGGAAAGGTTTTGTTTTGCTAATTTCTCTCTCACTGAGTTTGTTGTTTGTGTATAGGACTGCCACTGATTTTTGAATTTTAACCTTGTATTCAGCTATGATCCTGAATTTGCTTATTAAAAAGAAGTGTTTCAGTGGAGGTTTTGGGATATTTTATGAGGAATATGTTGTTATCTGCAAATAATAATTTAAAGTCTTCCTTTTCTAGTCTTAGTCCTTTCATCTCTCTCTCTCTTGTCTAATTGCTATGGCTAATGTTTCCAGAACTATATAGGGAGGAGTAGTGATAATAAATATCTTTTTCTTGTTCCTGCTTTTATAGTGAAAGTTTTCACCTTTTGTCCATTTAATATGATGTTGGCTTTTGGTTTGTCATAGGTGGATTTTATCCGATTGAGATAAAGACTATATATTCAGATGTTCTGTAGGCTTTTTTTTTTTTTAAATCATGAATGAATGTTGGACTTGGTGAAAAGGGTTTTTTTTTTGTATCTATTGAGATAATCATGTGATTTTGCCTTTGGTTCTATTGATATGGTGTATTACTCTTATTGATTTCCATATGTTGAGTCATCTCTGCATTCCTGGGATGAATCTCATTCATCATTGTGTATAATATTCTTGATAATTTGCTGCATTCGGTTTGCTAGTATCTTACTGAGGATTTTTGCATCTATGTCTATTAGGGAGATTGGTCTATAGGTTTCTTTTTTAGTAGGATCTTTCTCTGGTTTTGGTGTCAGAATAATACCTCCAAGAATGAGGGAGTGTTGCTTCCTTTTCAGTATCATTAAAGTATTTGAGGAGTATTGGTAGTAAATGTTCTTTAAATTTCTTGTAGAATTCATCAGTGAATCCATCAGTATCTGGATTTTTCTTTGTTGGTAAGTTTTCAGTTATATTTTCAGTTTCATTAACTTATACATATTGGGTAATTTTTGTATCATTTTATTTAGCTTTGCTGACTCATACACATCAAAGAATTAATCTATCTTGTCTGTTTTTCATCCTATGAGAGTAAACACTCACAAAGTAGGTATTAAAGATTTTTGGAATTTCAACAGGATCTGTAGTGATTTTACTCTTTTCATTTCTCAATGCAAGAGTTTGAGTCTTTGCTTTTTTGATGAGGTTGGCTAAGGCATTATCAATTTTATTTGTTCTTTCAAAAAACTAACTCTTTGATTTATTAATTCTTTGTATTGTTTTCTTAGTCTTAATTGTGTTAATTTCTGCTCTGATCCTTATAATTTGCTCCCTTGTAGGGCTTTTGGGCTTGATTTACTTTTCTTTTTCTAGAAGATTGAGGTATAACATTAGGTTGTTTTATTTGTGCTTGTTCTGTTTTCTTGATGTGAGAATCCACTGCTATAAATTTTTCTCTTAGGACTGTTATCATTGTGTCCTACAGATTTTGGTATGTTGTATCTTCATTTTCATTTAATTGTAGAAGTGTTTTAATTTTTTCTTTAATCTCATCTGTGACTCATTGCTTATTCAGGAGGGTATTATTTAATTTCCATATGTTTATGGAGTTTTTGTGGTTTCTTTTGCCATTAATTTTCAATTTCATTGCACTGTGGTCAGAAAATATGCATAGGATAATTTCAGTTCTCTTGCATTTACTTAAGCATGTTCTATGTGCTAGTAAATATGGTCTATTTTAAAGAATGTCCTATGGGCAGTTGAGAAGAATGTGTATTTTGATGTTGTTGGGTATAGCACTCTATAAAAACATCTACTAAGTCCATTTGTTCACAGGTTTGATTCAGTTCTGATATTTCTTTGTTGATTTTTGGTCCAGTTGATCTGTTTGTAACAATGGGGTGTTATGGTCCCTGGTTACAATTGTGTTATTGCTTAGTTGATTTTTCATGTCTATTAATATTTGTATTATATACTTGGGAGCTACTATATTTGATGCATATATATATGTATATATATATATTTACAATTGATATCTTTCATTCTTGAAGTTTTCCTCTAACAAGTATGTAGCAACCTTCTTTATCTCTTTTGATTACTCTTGGTGTGAATTTCACATTACATGCAACAGAATAGATATGCTTGTTTTTTTCTGGTTTCCTGTTGGGTGTATTATTCCTTTTCATCCTTTGACTTTCAACCTGTGAATTTCTTTTTGTATTAAATGTGTTTCTTGTGTATACCATATTGTTGGATCTTGTTTCTTGATCCATTCTTCCCCTCTGTTTCTTTTGAGTGGTGAATTGAGGCCATTTATAATGGTGGTTATGACCAATATATATTGTCTTAACTTTATCATGTAATTTTACTGGTATTGGTTCACTATTTTTCCCCTGTGTTTAATTGCCTGCCCTGCGTGGTGTTTTCTTTTGTTGTTGTTCTTGTGATCATATTCATCTCTATCTAGAATATCTTTCAGTACTCTTTGTAGGGTTGGTTTGGTGTTCATGAATTTCTTCACTTGATTTTTGTCATGGAATATCTTATTTCTCCATTAATTCTGAATGATAGTTTTGTAGGAACATCAATATGGATTGGAAATGGTTTTCCTCAGGACATGAAATATTTCACTCCAACCTTTTCTCGACCTGAGGATTGTGTTGAGAAGTTGGCTGTTATCCTGATGGGCTTTCCTTCATATGTATTCTTCTTTTCTCTAACAGATTTTAATGTTCTGTTTTTGGGCTGAGTTTTGGAGATGTTGATTATTATATGTCTAGGCTTAGATTTACTCTGGTTATGGCTATTTGGAGTTCTATTTGCCTCATTTATCTGTGTGTCAGATTCTGTTCCCATGCTTGGGAAATTTTCTGCTACCACTTGTGCAGATAATCTTTTTATATCATTTGAGTTCACTCTGGTTTTTCATTGACACCTGTCAGTCTTGTTTTTGTTTGTATCATCTTGTAGCAGTTGAATTGTTATTTCCCAATCCATTGCTATTTTTAAGAGCTCTTTCCTTTCATAATCACTAGCCATGATCTTGTCTTCAAGGTCTGAAAGTGTATCTTTTGTTTGATTCAAGGCTTTTTTTTTTCCAGCTTTCAATGGAATTTTTAATTTCCTCAATATCTCTTTGAATGTGTTTTATGCATTCTATTTTTTTCTTTATTGTTCATCCAATGTTTCCAGCATTTTTCTATGCTTCTCTGTTTTAAAAAATCTATATCTACTCTAGATTTGCCAAGAAATTCCTTCATTATGCTTGTCACTTATTTTTTTTTTAACCTGGGAGATTATTTCTGATTTGATCTCCTGTATAGCCTCATGAATTTATGTCTTTACTTCGGTTGGTATCATTTCCAAAATTTCAGGTGTGTGTCTTACATTTTCCTCTATGTTGATGCCTTTTAGACTTGTTTTGGGTGGGCAGGAGTTCTGAAATTGCATTTTGCTTCTCCATCTTGTCATTTTCTATTTATGATTATTATTATTATTTTTGGTATTGATCTTTGGAAGATTTTGTAGTAGGTAGCTATAACACTTGTACCAAGAGCTCTCAAGGAAAATTCTTTTCTTCAGGGATGTCTTTTGTGTATAAGAGGTTCTTAGTTTCTGTCTCTCCCAAGAGCCTACCTTCCCATTTAATTTAGCATGGGATGTTGGTATCTGCTTTGCCTAGTCCCTAGTTCTTTGGTTTTGGGCTGTGATGAGGTTGTTACTCCAGAGCTTCCCAATATTGTTGCAAAGGGAGAACAACTGATATGACATCCTAGCTAAAGAACTCAATTTTGCAATGACAACAGCATTAAGTACAGTTTAGGACCTGACAAATGGTGGTAACTATTAATTTTGTACATTGAACCATAGGAGGAAAATCTACAGTTATATAACAAAACCAATCTTGAATTGGGACTTTATGCACAAAATGTTTCCTCTTGGTAAAGTGGTTTTACCCTGTGGTGGAAAAGTTTATGGAGACTAGCATATAAAACAGTTACCTGAAAAAGAAGTAGAAGCAAAGCATTGAGAAGCTAGAGAAGAGGACAGAAAAAGAAAGAATGAAGGAGTAAACAAGGGATTGCTTCAACTTGGTCTCTGGGTTTAGGGCATAAGATTCGTTTTCCCCTGGCTGGAGTTCTCCCCAGCTATTGAGAAAATGGGACAAAAAAATAAGAAAAAAGAAACGAAAAAGAAAAGAAGGTAAAAACTAAAATCAAGTAAGAAAAAGGGGTGGTGGCCCCACCCACCTGCTTCTGTTCCATGTGTCTTGGCCTCAAGGAAAACACTGCTTCAGGTAACTTACTGCCTCGTGGCTCATATTGTCAATGATTCTTCAGATTTCTCCATCCTCCTAGTCCTGCTTGCCCATCGTGTGTGCTCTAGTCAGGGTCCTGCCATGTGGCTAGCATTCCCCCAGTTACTTGATCCCACTAATATTTTTGTAGGGGAGCTAGTCACCTGGATGGAATAGTATTTAATTATGCCTGAAAATCATGTGATATTGAAGTGTCAGTGTCCATGACTAAGGTTATGTCGAGCACCTCCACATTTACTCACTTAAGTTATGGTTCTGGCTGCTTGTGCACTCGGGCCAGAATTTGAACAGCTGTAACATTTGGCCTGGCTGCAAAACCAAGAATACTTACTATGTGGTCCTTGATAAGGGAAGTTTACTGGTCTTCTCCCATTTCTGTGAATATTGATGGAAAGAGTTTACTTTTAAATTTTGATTTATTTGACTTATAAAAAGGATCTTGGCCTTTCTCCTCTTCCTTCCATCCCTTCCTGATGGACGTCTCTAGCCCAGACTTGAAGGCTGACCCTGGGGCTGCTATGCAGGACTATGAATGGAGTGCCTGCCTTCAGATTGCCTTAATGTTTATAAAATCCTCATGACAGACCATCGCTTTTCATTTTACATCTCCCATTGGTCAATATGTTTGGATACCATGGTAACAATCTGTTTCCAAGGAAGTGTGTTCAGCAGGGACCAGAAATACTGTCCTGTTGGATGTGGATGAGAATTTCTTCAGAATTGCCATCAGCTCATTAGCTTTCGTAATACCCATTTCCTCATTCATTAACAGTATGGTTGGAAAGATGTAAGAGTCTCTCATAAAGTCCCTGACACAGATTGGCTATTAAGACAAACTGCTGTTTTTTAGGAAATAAAGTGAACAAATCTGCATTTTACGGATAAGGAAATTTACCAGGGTTTGAGTAGCTTGCTGGTGGATGTGAGTGGAAGCATTGTGGCTTTGAATACGGTGCTATTATTCTCAGTGTACTGTGCTCTTGAGAAATCCTCCTTGGTTCCTCACTTTCCAAGTGAGTACTCAAGGATTAAGGATGGAAAAGTGTAGCACTTCCAGATGTGGCAATGTTAGTTTCAATAGATGCTTCCAGTTGGTAAATGTTAAGATGTTTGTTTCTTACAGGGAAACAAAAAAGAATAGGGCTTTGGGGAAACTGAAGATTTGAGAAAAAAAATAGCACACTTAAAGAAGGGGGAGTTACAAGTTCCAGCCCAGTTTGGACAACTTAGTGAAAGCATGAGACCCTTTCTCAACAATAAAAACTCTCTTTGTATATGTAAAGCAAGGCTGGGGATGTAGCTTAGCAGGAAGGCGCTGGGGTCAGTCACCAATACTGATAAAAGATAGGCACTTGGGAAGAGGCATATGCCTGGTATCTTTCGCTCACAGCTCCTGAGGCCAAGCATATCCTTTAGAATTTCAATGCAGTACTTACCTCGTTCTTGTAGTTAAATTTAAGGACGATTTGTAATCCTTTCCAGGGTGTTGAGGGTAAATGAAGCTCCATAAAGGAGTTCATTCTGTTTTGGAAGTAATCACAAGAGAGAAGTATTGTGCCCCTCTTTTCCTGGGCTGGTCAGAAGCACAGGCCCTGCAGCATGTGAGCTGGTAGATGCTGGATGGAGGACAGTGGAAATCAGCAGGCTCCCACGTTCCCACTGTGCTCTGGTCAGAGTCTTGTGAGGTGTCATTTGGGAGAGCAAAATCCATGGTTAATTTTCAAGCAAAACAGAATCATTAGGACAGGGAAAATATTAAGCATGCTGTATTACCTTAGAAAACAAAGATGATGTAGAAACAATGAGAAGAAAACCAAGATTTCCAACCTTCAGTTGACTCCCTCTGTTGTGCAGAGGATTCTCAGACTATTTTTAAATTATTTTTTCATTGGGTATAAATTATATACAGGGTCATTCCCTTCCTTTAGCACTAATTTTTTTTATGAGTTTGATACACAGTTGCATAGGTACAACCCCAGTTGTTCCTAAATGTGTTCTCAGGTCCCTTTGCAGTGAATTCTTTCCCCATAAACTAGTGACCCTTATTCTGAGTTCTTTTCTTTTTTTGTGTGGTACTGGGGATTGAACTTGGGACCTTGTGCTTGCCAAGCTAGTACTTATGCCACTGAGCTATATCCTTGGCCCACCACTAGTAATTTTTGCTTTTTCCAAAATGTTGTACAAATAAAGTCACACATGTGTACTTTACACTTAATATAATGCCTCTGAGACTTGTCCCCATGGCCCAGGTATCAGTGGTTTGTTTCTTTTTGGTGCTGAGTGCTGCTTCTTTGTATGGATATACCGCAGTTTATCCTTTCACCAATCCATAACATCCACTTTGTTTCCAGGTTTTGTGGATTAAGAATAAATCCACAATAAATGGCTGAGTGTGGGTCCTTAAATAGGCACGGGTTTCCTTTCCTCTTGAGTAAATATTTAGGTTTTAGTGGGATTGTTTGGTCCTGTGGTAAATTCACATTAAACCCTGTGAGAATCTTTCAAATGGTTTGCCGGGGCATCTCTATCAGTGGGTTGTTCTCAGTTGCAAACGAGTATCTAGTTGGTTGCTACCTGTCAGTTACTGGTTGGTTGTTGGTGATCTAGATGTTAGTTATTCTAAGTGCATAGTGGGGTCCTGTTGTGCTTTTCATTTGCATTTTATAATACTTAATGGAGAGCGTGTGTCCACACGCTATTTGCTCTCCTCGCCCCTTTGGTGCACTGTCTGCTCCGAAGAGCTTTGCCCGTGTGCTACACACACATCCTTTCTTCAATAGGTGATATGTGAATGCTGTCTGCCAATTTGTGGCCTTTCATCTTCTTAATAGAGTCTTTCAAAACATCGGATTTTAATATTGATGAAGTCTAATTTGTCAATTTTGTCTTTTATGGTTTGTACTTTCTTTGACCTAAAAAATCTTTGGCTAATCCAAGGCCACAAAATATTTTTTTCTACTTTAGGTTTTACATTTAGGTCTGTGACCCATTTGATATGATAGCTATCTGTTGTTCTGTTTGCATAGCTTTGTAGTTTTTGTTCTTTGTTTTTGCATATCATATTTAGTTGTTCCAGAAACGTTTGTGAAAAGCACTGTTTCCACCCAATGTTTTGATATCTTTGTCCAAAGTTGTTTGACTCTACATGTGTGGATCTGTTTGTGGACTGCATTCTATTCCATTAAATTTATGTGGCTACCTTTTTGCCAGTTCCATACTCCCTTGAGACTGCTATCGCTGTGGCCAGTCTGAAATCAGCTCATGTGAGTCTTCTCAATCTACCAAGTTATGCTGGCTAATCCAGAGCCTTTGGAAATTGCTTTGTAGAACAGCACAGGAAGAGTTGGGGAAACACATTTCTCCTAAACACATACTGAACTGACAGTGATTCCAAAAGCAGCATAGAATGGGTGTGAGGTAGGAGCAGGATCCTGAGGTGAAGTACTGATGAGGACTTCAGGACCAAGTGGGTGTCCCGAGATGCCGAATTCAGCAGGTATGCGTTCTCCTGGGGAGTGGCACGCACATCTCATGTGCTTCCTTAAGAAGTCCTCCACCTGTGCAGGAGCTCCTGGGATGGTGGAGATGCAGCTGCCTGGAAACACTAGGACCAAGGCGTGTCCCAGAGCTGGGCTGGGGCTGAGAAGCGCCACAGAGAGGTGCTGCAGGTTAAATACCGGGTCCTTGGTTAAGCTTGAATTTCAGGTAAATAATGAATCTGTCTGTCTCTGTCTCTGTCTCTCTGTCTCTGTCTCTGTTTCTCTGTCTCTGTCTTTCTCTGTTTCTCTCTGTCTCGGTCTCTCTGTTTCTCTCTCTGTCTGTCTCTCTGTCTCCTTCCCCCCCAGATATTGCACATCATTTCTCTAAAGTTTATATTTAATGAGGAATCCTGCATTTCAGTTTGCTGATGCTGCCAAACTTACTCCAGAAGACTGGCTAACCCCTGCTGCAATTTCCAGCTCTTTTATGACGTCAGTGGCACTTTATGTTCTTGCCGAATAATTTTATTGAATTAAATTTTGTTAACTTGTATTTAAAAATATGAAATCTACTCATAGTTTTACATCTTCATGGACCATTTTAGAGCAATTGACAAACTGCTAAAGTATTAAAAACCGTTGAAAACAAGTTGAGAGTGTTGTGGGCAAGCTCGTCTCAGCCCTCTTCCCTCTTCTACTGGGCTCACGCTTCTGTGCTAGTTCCTACATATGTGTGTGTGTGTGTGTGTGTGTGTGTGTGTGTTGCTTTACATTTTCCCCTGTGTACATGTAAATATATGTGAACATTATTAAAATACTTATATGTATGTGTGTTTCATATGAAAATGAAATCATCCTCGCCTTCTGCTCTGAAACTTTTTCCTTAGTGTGTTTTGAACTTTTTTCGTTGTTGTCTTTTTGAGACAGGGCCTTGCTATGCAGAGCTCAGGCTGGCCTTGAGCTTGCTTTGTAGCCCAAGTTAGTCTCGACTCACAACAATCCTCCTGCCTCAGCCTCTCGAGTGCTGGGATTACAGGTGCGCCACCAAGCCCAGCTTGAACACCTTATTTTGTCTTACAACAGAAAGCAGATTGGTTGTCTTTGCTGGCTGGATAGTGTCCACTGTGTGTCCACGGGCGGCCCTGGACGCACACACGGGGCCCTCTTCTCCACGCTCAGCACACACTCAGCCCCTTTGCTGTGTGAGTGTTCACAGTTTCAGGCCTTACTGAAACACAGTTTTCTGTTTCCTTATGGAAATAAGATTATGATCATGGAACCCTAACTACACACACACACACACACACACACACACACGTCCATGCATCCTCATAAATATTGCTAAGTTGTCATCCAATAATGCCGAACAGTTTTGCGTAGTTGCTAACAGCATATGAGATGCCCGGTCACTCACTTTGTGTCAACACTCTATTCCAAATTTTGTTTTCTGTGTGTCTGTTAACTGAAAGGTAAAACGTGAGAGCTTATTGGTTCTCTTTGCATTTATTTATTTTCTCTTCTTTTGTGGGTCTGGATATTGACCCCAGAGCCTTGTTCACGCTAGGGAAATGCTGTGCGACCAAGTTCCACTCCCTACCACTCTACTTGCGTTTTTAAGATTATGAACGAGGGAGAACATTTCATTTTAAAATTAATTAATTTAATTTTAAAAAAGAGAATAAAAATTTTTCAAAAAACCCAAAAAACCACTAAAAATGATTCTGAGGATTGCGGGGATAGCTCGATGGTCTAAGCACCTGTCTGGCTAGCTCAAGGGCCTGAGTTCGATTCCCCGTACCACACGCAGTGCTGTCCTGTCCTGGGGGCGTGGTGCTGACCACTGAAACCTGGGCGTGGTAACACATGCCTGTAATCCCAGCACTGGGGAGGCTGAGAGAAGAGGATCACTATGAGTCCAAGCTGTGTAGCAAGACCCTGTACCAAATAAAAAAAGATAAAAAAAAGATAAAAGAGATATAGAATTTCTCTAAGCAAAATAATAGGAATTCAAGAAGAGAACATTTTTTATTTTATCTTATTTTTTTGTGGCCAGCTCAGCCCATCTTGAGAGTGGGGTTGGCAAAGCACGTGGTACCAGGGATTGAACCACGATCCCTGTGCACTTGCTTAAGCAGGTGCTTTAGACTGCTATTTTGCCAGCCCAACAAGAGAACATTTCTTGTGAAGTGCGTATTGTTTAATTTTTGTCTAAATTCGTTTTGGGTTGAGTTTTTATGTTTATTTGTTCATGAAGTAAGTCAGGTCTTTCTCCTTTGTGCTGTGGACATTTCTTCCTATTTATAATTTTCCCTTTGATTTTACTTCTGCTCTTCTTTTATCCATTAGAAGCTTACAATTTTTTTTTTCTTTAGCCAAACTCCTCACTGAACCTTTAAGTAGAGCTCCCGTGCTCGGTACCATTACCATACTGCACACTGTGATGAGAACCCTCTCATTTGTGCCAAGAGACTGCTTTTGAAGAATTTCGTTTTGTCTAAGTTTTATACACCATACTGCTGACCTGTCATTTCTTTTGGACTTACTTCTAGCTAAAGCCCTAGTTTGTACTTATTTCAAGAATAGCTGCCATAAATTGTATTGTAATCTTTTAATTAGTCCCAACCTTTCATTGAGCAACATCATCATTTTGTAAGGGTTCCTCACTTTTTTTTTAAAAGAACTACTGAGCACATTTTTCTTCAATAATTGGCGTAGGTTCCTTACTATTTTGTTAAAATCACCAAGTTAATTTTGATGGCATTATTTGATATTAGAGCATTTCTTAAAAGTCCTTGATGGTGTAATGGGCTGCTTTGGAGAAGTATTCCTTATCCGGGCTCAGCAGAAAGGCTTGGCCTAATATTCAGCAAAATGCAAATTTCCCTCATGCTTTAATCTCCATATTGTATTTTTAGCATTTCTCCCCCTGAGAACAACCTCATTTCTCCTGACCAGGTCTTTTCATTTTAACTCTTTAAATTTGGCCATGTTTTGGTTGTGCAAAAAGAAAATTCTTTTATTTCTGTGGAAAAGTCTCATAATTAGAGAAATAATAGGAGAGACAGAAAAAAAGAGAATGAAGATTAGCATGTCTATGAAGCCCAGAATAAACTCTCAGCTGGAGAGAAGAAAATTCAGTATTAATCTTTTTTTTTTTTTTTTTGTTTGCGAAGGGAGGGTTGGATGGGGCGTGGCGGAGCTCTGGGAACCTGGATCCTGACAGGAGGGAGGCCAGCCTCTTTGTTCTCTAGAGGGAGTGGATTCTGTTCCTCTGTGTTCAGTCTAAATAGTAGGAGGCTAAAAATGATTCTGAGAGCTTTTTTCAATCATAAGCTGATGTTATGCAAGGTTACTTCCTTTACTTTTAATGGACCTTACAGACGTTTTATTTTGCTAAAACAAGGGTGTTTTTTGTCTCCACCCCTACTACTGGGTGTTGAACCCAGGGTTTTTGCAGTGAGCTACATCCAAACCTTTCAATTTTATTTTATTTTATGACGAGGTCTTGTGAAGCCATTAAAATGCTCAGGCTTGGCTCAGACTTACCGTCCCTTTGCCTTGGCCTCCAAAGTTTCAGAATTACAGAAAGGAGACAAAGGTTCATTTGCGGGCAAGCAGAACCAAAGGTACTTTAGGGGAAAGCGCAGGTCCTCCTAGTATTTCAGGAGCGCACTGGTGAACCCTTTCTTCTTTCTCCCATGGATCTGGAAGTCCAGTTTGCTGGATACCATTGACACCTGTGTTTTGTCCAGGAGACAGAAGAGGAGGGGACAGAGGGTTGGCAAGGCTGCTTCTCTGTATCTCTGACCTTGCTCCTCCATCCTTGCCCCTCCTCATCTGAAGACAGATATTTTTTTCCCAGAAGGAGGAGCCTTCATTCTCCACAGGATCACCGGGAGACCTGCTTGCTTTGAGGGTCTCCGGTGAAGGGCTGCTTGCCTGGGGTGCCACCTCCTGTGGGAAACCTGGAAGGACATGGGGAGCCCTGAGGGCCTGTGCTAGGGCTCTGCGCAGAGGACGCGAGGAAGAAGCTGGATGAGTGGGGAGGGGTCTCAGCGTCTGCATTGCTGTCAGGACAAGAAGGAGCCTGGATCGTTCCGTGGCTTCTCACCACCCTGTGCAGCTGATTCCTTGTACTGTGTGCCACGCCAGGCACAGCCACGGAATCTGTGTCAGTTTAGAAACATGTATACATTTTGTTCAGATAAAAGTTACACAAATAAAACTAACCATTTAAAAAAAAACATGTCAGCGGCATTGTGTGTGTTCACAATCTACTTCCAAAACATCTTCATCACCTGGAAGGAAAATATGGTAGCCAGAAAGTGATGGTCCCCCTACCCCATCTTCGGCATCCCCTAACTTGCGTTCTGGTGCTTTCCTCACTCTGGAGATCTCATAGAAGTGGACTAGCATGACATGGGACCTCTTGGGTCTTACTTCTTTCGCTTGCAGTGATTCACCAATGCTGTAATATGCTATCAGTGCTTCATTTCTTTTTGTGGCTAAGTGATATTTCGCTGTGTGTAGATACTGTGCTTTGTTTACTCAGTCACTTGCTCATGGCTATTTGGGTTGCTTCCACCTCTCGCTATTGGGAATAGAGCTGCTACAAATATTCCTGCACAAGTGTTTGTCTGAGGCCCTGTTCTGAATTCGTTGGGGTATATGCTTAGGAGTGGAGTGCCAGGGTCATGTGACAATTGTGTATTTAGCTTTTTGGTGCACCAGCAGATGGTTTTCCATCCGTGTTATCTTCTTGTCCGACTTAGGCTCTAGAATCCTGTGAGGATGGTTACTGTGGCCTCCATTCACCTGCCAGACTGATGTCCTCTTGTTCCTGCCCTTAGCCGGACACACTGCACTCCAGGAGCCCACTCTAGGCTGGTCTGCAGCCCAGCTCCCAGGGACTGTCTGCTGGCCGGCTCCATGGTCTTGTGTAGGGTCCTGTGTCTCATGGCTCCTCCCCCCCCAGGAGACCCTGTGCATCAGAGAGCTCTGTTCTCTGACTCAGCTCAGGTCAGGAGTACCGGCACCTCCCCACCAGGCCCAATTATCATATTTCACTAAAGAGGAAACCAAGACTGGCAAGTTGGAATAAAAATAGCCAAGGCCATCCAGATCACAAACATCTGCACAGGCTGGGGTTAGGTCTTTGACATTTGTTGGTGGACTTTAGAGGCCCTGTATGCTGCCCACTTGTAGGTTCTGGCACCCATCCGGCGTGTTCCATGCATCAAGTGGAGAAACAGCCTTCCTTGGGATCCTCGTGGGCTGTAAACCATCCCAGCCCACTTGTTTGTTAAGGAACTGGCTCCTGTGGGTTGATGGAGAACACTTATGTAGCCAGTTTTAATGAGCTCAGTGTAAATGAGAAATCCTAGTGAGTTGGGGGGCGGGATGCCTTGGACCTGCTGATGAGCTGAAGCAGAAGGGAGGGGACTGAGTCCCTTGGTTGCTTAGCAACCACTGCAAGGCCCCTCGCTTCCTGCCCCTGCCCCTTGCTAATGTTCATAGGGAATGGGATTTGGGCAGGGAAGTTTAGTGATGAGCTTTAGAGAGGAGTGTGAAGAGGTGTTATGTAGGCTTAGGTTGATGAAAACAATGCCCACTAAACCAACCACAAGCCAGGGAGCTGGAGGCTCAATTGAACCAAGTGAAGCCCAGGCCCACACAACAAGGTCATCCTTTGGTCAACTTAGCAGGAACTTCTGCCTCTTCCTATCCCAGGACTTGAAGCCTCCTGGGCCTACACACAGCCTGACCCTCACTCTTCACTTTACAGGACGTCTGGGCGGGAGAAGAGATGGAGACATTGTTTTTCAGTGCATACGCAATCATCTGACCACAGGCAGTGTCTCAGTACTCACTGCAGAGCTCACACGGTTCATAGCATTGTAAACCATAGAGCTCTAGATGCCTGGGGGAGAAATCCTGGAATTTGTCTTGGTCAGTGTCAGCTAATTTTGCAGAAGAAAGTTAAGGTTAAAGAGTTGAGTGTCAGAGCCAGGATTTGAATAGGAAAATTTGATTTCTTCACATTTGTTTCCTGTTTTTGTTCGTTTTTAACATAGGGTCTTGCTATGTAGTTCATGTTGGCCTTGAATTCACTAATAGCCCAGGCTGGCCTCAAATTTATGGCTTTCCTCCTGCCTGAGCTTCCCAAATGCTGAGATTATAGCTGTGTGCCACCACACCCTGCTATTTACTGTTACAGGTGGGTTTATTTCTATTCCCTTGCAGCTCTTGTTTCACTTTTAATTGTAAGGTGTTCTTTCTGAGTTCTCACCCTAAATTGGAGGGATTTACGAGCCTCCATCCCAGAAATCTCAGAACTCCAATTTTTGTCCTCTTAACTCAGGGTAGCTACTGTTATTTCCTCTGAATTTCTCAAGTGTTTGTCATCTTCTAGGAAATTTAGATGCCCAGGGAAGAGATGCTTCCCCCAGTATTGGGTCTCATCCTGCATCCTTTCAACAACTTTTGTTCAGCTTTTTGTTTTTCTCAATAGGAGGATGGGCTAAATTCCAGTTCCAACTTTACAGAAGACCGGACTAAAGTTGATGTTAAAGTCATGTAGCTTTACTGACACAGATCCTAGGGTGCATTCATTATTAACAAACGGGCATATGGACACTGATTAAAAACAAGCTTGACCATATTATGAAAGTTAACATTGCAATATAATGAACAGACATTGCAGCCAAAAATGAAATAGCAGCCCCCAGCCCCCAATTCACAATTATGTACATCTGCAAATACACTTCAGTGGGGAGCATGTGACCTCCCTGTCGCTGTGTTATTTTCTCTTAACACTTCCGCGTGGCTCCGTTTCATTCTTTCCTTGGGTCCATTGCTTATAGTCTGTCTTTCCTAGTGGAACTTAAACTCCATGAGAATAACGATCCCCCCATACAATGCAAGCCCTTGGGAAAGCGCCTGCACATAATGCAGAACTTGCTCGGGATGTGAGGATCTGTCCAGTGAACGAAGGAGTAGTCCAGAGTGCTACAGCTGGAGGGAGAGCGGGTGCCCAGGGCTTTGTAACCTTTCTGAATTCAAAAATAGACAGTTTCCAAGTGCTGGTTCTGCCAGGTCCTGGCACTAGGTTTACTAAGAGGAATTACATGAGCTCTCTGTGCATTGTGCTTACGAGGTAGATGGGTGAGCAGGCTCAGGGAGGCTCAGTGCTTGTCAGAAGCTGTCCAGATTGCCGAGGAGTGAAGATTCTGTCATTCCTTCAGACTGTGAGGTGTAGACATCCATGCGATATAGTTCGCTTTTCTTATAGTTTGCTTTTATCAAAATGGAGCAAAATCAGCTTGTTCCCCTCCATGAATGTTTTCAACCCTGCTAGCATTTGCAGGCTTAGGGGGAGATTTAAAAAGGCGAATGCCTGGCTCTAGTCAGACCTTTTACATTAGAATGATTGCGGGTGGGGTTTAAGCAGAATACTGAGCAAAGAGACCTTGCTGCAATCCTAACAGACCAAGGACCACTGGCCTTGGTTCTTGCTGTGGGTTATGTAACACAGTTTTCTGTTACTCCTTTTCCATTCATGAGAAATAAGCTTCTTTTCACTCTGGAATTCTGTCTCTCTTCTGCTTTTTTTTTTTTTTTTCCTGCTTGAGAGCTTGGTTTGTTTTTCCCACTAATATTGGCCTTTCTAATATTTTATTAGAAGTAAAAAGTTATGTGAAAAGAATGCATAGTACAGTTTGCAATGACCAAGTTCAAATTGGCAGTTCTGCCTTGCAGTCCGGTCTTCATATTGATTGCTCTGAAAGAGATCTGTCCTTTGTTCCCTGCACCCAAGGATTTGAATCGTGGCACTGTGGCCTAAGCACATGGCTTGGCACTCAGCCCCATTTCCCTCGTCTTTGCACTGGGCCTAATCCAGCCTAGCTCTTCCCATTGCTGTGCAGGTGGTGCTAATGTGGATGAGGCACATGCATGGTGGTGCATTGTTAGCTTTCTGTTGCTGTGACAAAATGCCTGAAGATTCACTTCAAAGACTGGAAGGTTTATCTTGACTCATGCTTTATTGGATTTCTTGGCCTATGGTGAGGTGGGGGTGTCAGGCTGGTGGGCGAATGATGGAGTGAAGCTGCTCCCTCATGGTGGCTGGAAGCAAAGAGGGTGAGGGGCCCAGGTCCCAGGACCACAGTTGGCAATCAAGCCTTCAGCAAATGCGCTTTGGGGCCCATTTAAGATCTGAGCCACAGCATCCCATAAAGGTGCATGGACATCATTTGTCTTCTCCCCCTTGTCCACAGGGCCTCTCTCTGTCTGTAGGGAAGAATTTCCCAAATTAAGAAATGTCTTCTCATCAGTCTAGAGGCTACAAAGTGACAATCCTATTCTTAGTTGTAGACTGGCAACTTTTTGTAGAAAAGAGGGCAAGAGAGATATTTTGGGTTGCGTTGATAAGGGCGCTAATCCCATTTGTGAGGGCTTCACTCTCCTTACTTAGTTAGCTCTAATACCATCACATTGAGGTTAGTATTTCAACATGAGTTCTGGGGTGGGGTGAGGAGCGGTGCATGCAAATATTTGCAGAGACCTCTGGTACATTTTCTGCAAGGCCTTTCAGGATATACTTTTTCTTAGTTTGAGCCTCTCTGAAAACAACTAGGAATGAAGTTTGCTTTGTACTTAGGGAGCTGTGTACAGGTCCCTGGGATAGGTTCATGATGAGAGGTTTGTTTTGTTGCATCTGTTATCCTCGTGCTGAATTGAAATGAGAATCATTATGGTAGACGGTCAGTTGTCTTCCAGTCCTGACTTTGTGATTTGTGGCTCAGTATCCTCGTTACTGAGAGCAGTTTTGGCCTCTAATTGGTGAATTAAAATATGCTATAAAGGCCAGTTTATTAGTACAAGTAAAGCATTTGGCTAGGCCATCCATGACTTGTAATGATCTCCCTCAAGTCCTGAGATTGAATCCATTGGCTTAATGTGTTCCACGGCTCCGTTTTTGTAGTGGGAGGAAAAAGCAAGGCATTACTTATATCGCCTGGGTCAGATCAGCTGGGTTTTGCCTGGCAATTTTCTTTTCGCATTATCTTCTACAGAACTTGACAAATGCCTAATGAATGAGCCATTCTTGCCTTGCGTATGTTTCTTTGGGGAAATTACTCGAGTTGATTGGCTGCATGTTTGACTACTTAGTTGATATTTGAGGACAGAGAAGAAACTTTACACTTTGGTTTGATCATTTAGAAGATTTACTTGTAGACACTGTGAAACCACAATGACCCACGGAAGGGAGGTACTTGCAGCTTCCTGACAATTATTCTAATTGCACTTGCCAAATTGTTAGATTCAGGACTCCTGCACTTGAATGGAAGAGCACACTTTTTTAGTGTTGCCATTCTTGGGTACTAGAGTGGGGTGCTGGAGAGAGTACTGGACGGGGCATCTAAAGGCCAGGGCCTCTCACAGCGTGAAGAAGAGCCTGGACTTAGTTATGTCCTCTACGTGCGGGAAGTCTGGCTTCTGGATTCCTCAAGCTTGTGCTGAATTCTATGATCCCCATAATGGTGGGACTTCTGAAGCTCTTTCCATGGAGTCTGGTGGGACTGTGGTTGGCATTCTGCTCTCCCTGCTTAGCTAGCGCCCATGATTAAGGGCGATATGCTTTGGTATGTGTGCGCTTGTTGACTGCAGGGAGCGCCAAGAGATTTTCACACTGGTAGGTGGTGGTGCTTCCTGTTCATCCAATCTGAGTTCAGCGGGTCCAACATTGTTTTTTTTTCAGACTTGATATCCTGCCAAGTGAAATCTCCAGCGCTTTCTACTGTGCCGATGTAGATAATGTCATCTCGCTTTTTTTCCTTTTGTGTACTTTTAGGTTAAAATAAGTGGTGTGCAGAAACATATTTTTAGATGGTTTTAAACTTTGCATATATTTAAGTGGGTTTGAACAGGAGACACATGTCTCAACTTGTGCATCATGAGGGAGTCGTGGCTCCGTGAATACCACCCGCTCAATGGCTTTGGTAGATACAAGGTGGAAGTCAACTAAACCCATGTGTGGGAAAAGATGCTTTTGCCCCATGGCCACGAACAGGAGAGACCACGCAAGGTGGAAGAGTAAGACTGCAGTATCTCAGGCCATAAATTAAATTTAGGTTCTTGAATTCATTATGGATATGTGCTCAGGTGATGCACATTTTCTAACATCTCCTTGGAAATCGTCTTGCATCCCACATACCATACGCAGAGGTCACAGTATGAGAGGGATGGTATTGCACGAAGGACTCAACCTGTTGCTACAGGGCTGAGGTCCCGAAGAGAATCAAGTCTACCATCTAGTGGCATCTCCCACAAACTACAGACCTTAGAGGCCAGGAACCCGAGGGTGATTCCCAGAGGAGGCATCCAGCTGGTACAACCCAACTCTGTGTCTTGGCCTTGGAGGAGCTGCACTTTCTGTCCATCGATTTCCATAATGAAGTGGGAGGAGAATAGTCCAGTTGAGGTGGTTGAGGTGACAGAAATTCAAGCTTGCACGAATGCCAGGGTCCCATCTGCTGCTTGCTTCAGAGAAGTCTGGGGTGGCTAGAGCTGCGTACCCGTGTGGATGTCCGTGAATGGCTGGCCGGAAGCTTGGGTTTCCAGGTAGCTTGGTGCTGACCATGACCTTGCTCCAAGATCCTCTCAAGAGAGGCCCTCTCAGCACTCGGATTGCACTATTCTGGTGACCTGTGTTAGAGACAAGTGTTTTTTAAGATGGATAATGAGGGGCAAAAGGTTTCCAGACAGTGTCTGCTGAGAGGGCTTTGCTGGGGCAGAGGACAGAGGGTCACACCCCAACTAAAACTTCCAAATGTATGGCCCACACTAATGACCAGCCACATTAAAGGACAGAAAGACAGGAATGAATTGATGAAAGTGAAGGTGAAGTCCGCTGGGATCCCATCTGGAGATGATTACAGCCCGGAACAGTGCCAGATACAGAACATTGTGTGAAATTACTCTTATTAGCTCTCTGATTACATTTGGCAGCTACTGGTATTAAAATATTGTGACAGATTAAAGTAACTTCAAACCACCTGAAACATAGACCCCCCTTGAAGTGAAATGGGCATTTATATTCGTGCGGGTGTGAAAGTTGGCTCAGTTTTTGGAAAGTGTTTCGATAACGTGAACTAATAAACTTGCAGTCTTTTGACTCTGTTCTGCCCCCTTAAGGAGCTTTCCTTAAGAGCTGGAAATTTGAATAAGATTTTATGAGTAGAGATAGCCATCCAAAGCATTATTGACAATAGCCCCTGATCAATGAGCTCCTGAACATCAGAGCAACAGAACATTCAGTAATGGCATAGCTTTATGTAGGATGTAAAACAGCCATTGTAAAAGACATTTTTTAAAAGATAATTTTGCACTTAAGAGATTAAATGGAAAGAAGAAATAGAAGACAAAAAAATTGAACCAGTGCTATAATCACCATGATTCTTTTTAAAATTAATTAATTAATTTGGTACAGTATCTTGCTCTGCAGCTCGGACTCATAGTGATCCTCTGGTCTGAGCCTACCCAGTGCTGGGATTACAGGTTTTCACCACTACGTTCAGTTTTGTGGCCGGCTGGGGTTACAGGCATTTGCCACCGTGTCCAGTTTCGTGGCCCGCATGGCGCCTGGAGTTCTGGGGCCAGCACAGCATGCGGTACTGGATGTGGAACCTGGATCCTTGCGCTTGCCAGGCAGGAGTTTAGACTGCAGAACTATCTCCAGACAGACAAGCTTTTTTTTTTTTTTTTTTTTTTTTTTTTTTTTTTTT